>JAUELF010231911.1:0-23196 GCA_031471495.1 Clinocardium nuttallii
GCCCTTTTATTTCGCTTTATAATTATTTAAAGGGGTTATACACGATTGTGTATAACCCTTTATATGGAACCATAAAGGTCATGAACTGTTTTCTCATTTGGTCTAACTAATTATTTTCCTTTCTAACTAATAATTGAGGTCTATTGTTATTATTCCCATTCATTCAGAGACTAAACTGATGTGCGTCCATTATTAGACCTCAATTCAATTTAAATTTCTATATTACTCACAGTTTGTACAAGGAACACCCACGTCATATGACGTACGTAGAAATTAGCATTAGAAACGGTGAAGCAAAAGGGCAAATGTCATAATTTAAATTACTCTGCAAGCGCTTTTCGAACGTGGCTTCACGGTCCCGTATTGAGCGCATATGTCACAATGAGATAAATACTTCCAGCCAGTTGGGGGCTCGAAAGGGAAAGTACTTTATCGACTAAGCTAACCGGTCCGCTTACATGTAATTTCTTCAACTTACATATGTAATTTCTTCAACTTACATGTAATTTCTTCAACTTACATGTAATTTCTCCAACTTACATGTAATTTCTTCAACTGTATTGTTATAAGTTCAAACCTTTAGACCTTTACTGTTTAGGTTCGGGGTTTGGGAATTAAATATTTCATTTTCATTGAGTTATGTTCCTGTGAAATGGATTTGTGTATTTAGACCTGTTTTAGTCAGGTTTGTAAAGGGCGTAAGCGCCCGCACCCCGACTCAGGTTCCCGATGTTTAATAGAGCTCAAATAACAGAACCATTCCTCTATTATCTATTCATAGATTTTATTTGTTTTTTATATTTCACATAGCTGGCATTTTAATTGAACATTCCTACTCACTTTGCATATGGCCTTTCAAGTTCAGTATAATATTTTTCTATTTCAATATGTTGCGTGACGAAAACAGTAGAATGAAAGCTGTTGGTTCGTACACATTAACTTTGACTAGTGATTAACTGAATTTTCATTTTGGACAACATTTCAGCTCTTATATCACCTGGTTGATTTCTTTTTTAACTAGAATGTCTCATGCTAAATGTGTCAAAACCCCAAATTTGTTTACACTTTTCAAATGTGTAAATATCTACACTCACGCAACAGCTCGCACTAACTGAAAGAATTCAATATCTTGGCAGTCACTAGTTACTACACTCTTATGTACGTAAAACATATTAACTTGACTAAACTACAAATAATATTTACGCCTTTCCCACTTGAACACACAAAGCTTCACCAGAGCTTACAAGATAGGTAGTGACACGTGTAAACACTGACTAAACGTTGTATACGTCTAAGTCTACTTTGTAAATCATCGAGAAAAAGACAGCGTTCCTTGCATTTCAGTAACATAGTCACGTATAGATGAACGGAATGAAACCAGTTCGCCTACTTAATAGTATTATTTCAGAAGCTGTCAATTGATTGCCCCATATTGACTTGGAATAAAATCCGAAACAATCCACATGAACTAGACTAGATCCGGAGTTACTTGTGAAAAATGTAAAAAATATATGTATTTTACGCCGTTTTCAACATTATTTCAGTTATGTTATGGGGACTTCTCTCTTATACACGATCCCTTGGTAAACACACCAGTACTAAGCTAGGAATTGTGCCTAATTGTGCCGGTGGCACTCAACCATGGTCGCCGCGTTTGGGGATCGTACCATGGACGACTGGTTTCATATTACTTTCTCGGCCTATGCGGATTCTGATCGCGTTCATGCTATTGGATGCAAGTTTTTCAGGGGTTTAGACTGTGCACGCATCTGACTGAATGACGAGCAGTATATATCGAGACCATGTGTGAACATGCTGGTTTGTCGGTTGAGCTAGAGGCACAGATATCGCAACCGTCCATGATTGGTGTTCTTAAAGCACGCCTCATAGTAAGATAATTAAATAAATACACGTATCTATTTCCATTCAGATCAAGCTAAGTAACAAATAATTGATATATAATTATATCTGTGCCACAGCAAAAAAAATGTCTTTTTTTATCACCGAACATGGCTGACTTGGGAAAGCTGTTAGCATATGCACAGAACCAACAGGCAAGGACTTTCACTGTCCAACAACCGAAATATCTGGCGAGAAATAGAATGACAGCCCCTTTATTTCGCTTTATAATTCAAATATAATTTATAATTTTGTATTTCCCTTTTACGTGGAGCAATAAGGGTCATGAACTGTTTTCTAATTCCGTATATCTAATTATTTTCCTATCTTACCAATAATTAAGGTATATTGTTACTAACTAAATGCCTGTCCATTATTTGACCTAAATGCAATTTTGATTTCTTTATTAAACTCACAGTTTTTACAAGGAACACATGCACATGACGTACATAGAAATTAGCATTACAAACGGTAAAGCAAATGGGCACATGTCTTAAATTACACTTTTTTACGCGCTATTTGACTGACCAATCAGTAGCATCACGGTCCATTATTGGGTTCAATTAACAAGGATATAAATACTTGCAGTCAGTCCGGGGCTCGAACCCGGGACCTCTCGCTTTAAGATAAAGTACTATATCGACTGAGCTAACCGGTCCACTAACATGTATATTTATCAACTGTATACAAGTTCAGACCGTGACATCTATACTACTTTATAATTGGATAATTCAAATATGTATAACTTAATTCAAATTTAAATAATTCTGTATTGTGGTTTCAAGATTATCATTTCTATACAACTCTAGTTTTACACAGCGGTTATGTAAGGTACGTGACGAAATGTAGTTTCCCGCGCTAATATGACCCTTTTAAAGAGGAAGGGTCCCGATTTTCAATGTTTATATTCGGTTGCATATTATTCGAAATACTTTACGTTTTTAGGTTCGGGGTTTGGGAATTAAATAGTTTAGTTCCTGTAAAATTGATTTAAGGATTTATACATAGGCCCGTATTTACCCAACTGTCAACTTAAGACTTGAGACAAAATCTAAATCCAAATCCCAATTTCGTTTTTCTGATTCCCCAAGATTTATTAGACTAAGTCATATAAACCATTGCGTTTTAAACTTATCTATATTTAGTCCAGTTTGCAAATGTCGTAAGCGCCCGCGCACCGACTCAAGTTCCTGAAATTTAATAGAGCTCAAAGAAAATACAGAACAATTCCTCTATTATCTATTTATAGATGTTATATGTTATCGATATCTTACATGGCTGGTATCTCAATTCACTCTTCATTTGCTTTTCTTTAATAATCGGCCTTTCAAGTTCTGTATAATATTTTCTCTATTTTAATATGTTGCGTGACGTAAAAAAAGAATGAAAGCTTTTTGTTCGTACACATTAACTTTGACCGGTGATTAACTGATCTGTCATTTTGGATATTTGAACTCTTATATAAACTGGTTGACTTTTTTTTAAACTGGAATGTCTCATGCTAAAGGAATCAACACCCCAAAGTTGTTTACACTTTTCAAATGTGTATATCTACATTCATGCAAGAGCTCGCACTAACTGAAGGGTGCTTGCTTTTTCAAGAATTCAATATCTTGGCAGTCACTAGTTACTACACTCCTATTTACTTAAAACATTAACTTGACTTAACTACAAATAATATTAATCCTTTCCCACTTGAACGCATACAGCTTCATCGGAGCTTACAATATAGGTAGTGACACGTGTAAACACTGACTAAACGTTGTATAGGTCTAAGTCTATTTTGTAAATCATCGAGAAAAAGACAGCTTTCTTTGCATTTCGGTAACAGAGTCATGTATAGATGAACGTAATGAACCAGTTCGCCTACTTAATTGTATTATTACAGAATGTCCCATATTAACTTATAAATAAATCCGAAACAGTCCGCATGAACTACATATATTTAGAGTTGACTAGATCCGACGTTACGTTTCTGTTGTTTGTATAAAGTTAATGCCTGTGTCTATATTCTGTAAAGCAAAGCGGTCCCTATTTTGTTATCGTATCTAGGCTTGGTTGACATATGAAAGGTCATACAAGGTGTTGATAGTAAGGGTAAAACACGTTGTCTCTATGTTGCTGAAGGATTTTTCAATAGACACTACGAATGGACACGAGTCTCCTCGTAATCTGTAGATATGCAGTGTGGTACAGTTCCTCTCTTACCATCGAGGTTTTCTTGTGACTTGGTCCATTATGTACTCATTAACACTAATTAGTATTTTAGAAGTGTAATTGTTAAGTTTGCATTATCATTATGGTTGTTTATGTACACATTAATGTTTAAGGTTATAACATAACATATGTAAGATTATTTTAATACCTAATGAAATGTATTTTAGCCATCTTATACGAACACCAGCCCTAGTGTTTCTTGTGAAAAATGTAAAGGAAATATCGGTTTAACGCCGTTTTCAACATTATTTCAGTTATGTCATGTGGACTTCTCTTATACATGATCTCTTGGAAGAAATGCCCGTACAAGCATAACAAATGTGCATTGTTCGTCAAGAGCGCCGCGTCTGGGGATTGAACCATGGTCGCCTGAATTCCAATTACCTTCTCGGCCAGGGCGGATTCTGATCGTGTCCATGCTATCGGATGCAAGTTTATCAGGAGTTTAGACTTTGCACTCATCTAACTGATTGACGAGCAGTACATATCGGTACCATGTCTATACATGCGGGTTGGGTGGTTACGCTGAATCAACAGAGATCGCAACTGTCACATGTTTTTTTTTCTTATAGCACGCCTCATACATAGTAGGATAATCTTATTAAAACACGTATCCATTTCCAATTAGATCATGTTATAAAAACAATACTTTACATATAATAATATGTACAGGTCACGCAGAAAAGTCCCTCTTGTATATTCGAACATTGCTGACTTGGGAAAGCTGTTATCATATGTATGCTCAGTTCAAAGAGGACTTTCACTGTCCGACAACTTATATATCTGGTGAAAACAAGAATTTCACTCCCTTATTTTCACTATTCAATCTCTTAAAGTGTTGCACCAAGATCATATGCTATGCCCGACGCGGATTAATTGTATTTCTTCTGAACAATTATCGAAAAAGACGCGAACACAAATTCCGCCGTTCATGATTTATTGTTAATATGGTCTTGACTTGCAAAATTATTTTCTTAATTGAACGAGAATATATAAAAGATATATTGTCGTATATATATAAAAGATATAAGGTCCGCGTTCGTTAAAAATCAAACCCATTAAGTCACCTCGAAAAGGACTTCCAATAGAAATGTATCCATTATTCGTTGACTACATTGTAGAAAAAATACAGACTGCTTGTCTGACATCCTTTCTTTTCTTTTTAATTAAAATGTGATGTTTGTGATTTTAATTGTTCCTTTCTGTAAGTTTTGGTACTACATGCTTTTGACAGTGTCCATACTTGAGAAGATATATATTCACATATTTATTTTAAGGTTGTTCTATTTCTTTGGAAATAAATTGCTGAAATTATATGATGTCATTCAAAATTGATGAACAGGATCCCTGCTGTCAAGGCTTTCAAAAGTCGAAATGCATATCAAATGGTTGAGCGTAATATGACGTGCTATATATGTTCATTGAACGTATACATCTTCGAATTGTGAATACCGATTTTCATTATTTAACTAGTTTACTTTCTTAGGTATATTGTTACTCTTATCGATTATCACATTTGTCAACCATCTTATAAATACTGTATATGACGATTATGAATGTTTAAATTATTTAACGTCAACTAGTGTCAACTCAAATGATTGTATTTCTGACGATTTAATAAAAATATAGATCGATGAACCTACTCAATTTTTTGATATGTTCAAAAATCAAACATGAAACTGTTTTTACCCAAGAACAGGTGTGACAAAGCGTGTTCGGCGAAAATTCTGGCCCGAAACGAGGAAGGGGATAATATACCATTGCAAACCTTGTCTTTGTATATAACACAATATGAAAAGGCTATTTTAAGTAAAGCGTTTTTTTCAAATATTCTTGAACAAAAACATAGCCGTCTTTATTGTTGTAGTATGGAGTGACACGGTCTTGTGTTGGTATCTTCCAAACGTTCTCAAACGAAAATTCGCTTGTGGTCGAGATCCCGTATACACATTTTGAAAGATATTGGAAATATCTCAAATTTATCTCACTGTTTTTACAGCTGTAAACGTTAATTTACCTAAGTTTTAGCTGTTGATGACTTCTAAAAAGTGACGTCTGTGGTATACTGTGACGACTCTTGGTTTAAAAAATGTTTAGACACAAATCAAAGAGACAGTTTTAATTTTGCGGTTTTATATGTACGCGAAAGTTCATGGGGGAAATATGGAAATTATATTGAGGCGGGTTCTACCTCAATACTGTTTTGATCAGCTGAATAGGATTTGTCATTCTTGGCAGATTAAATTGCGTTTGGAAACCTAGACTTTGACAGAACTTGCAAGTAATGTTTTATTTTTGCTAACATGCAGCTTTATTAGTGAGGTTGTTTCTAGTTGTGTAGTGTCCACTGCGGATTAAATAACTTTGTATTCAACACAATCGTCTGAAAATAAATGGACTGCTGAAGGCAAGTCGTTGATATACAGAATACATAGATGAGGCCACGACACAGAACCCAGTGGACTTGTATGTATAAGAGTTTTTACCTACATATTGTTTGCTGAATCAAACTGTATTGCCAAACCCCAGGAGGGCGCCGATTCAAGGATTCGCCATTGATACAATTAAAATAACAAAAGCCTGCCATGATGAACAACCCCATACACTTTGCTAAACTCCACATAACTAATTCTTATTTAATAATGTCGGAGGTTTTGGTTATTAATCCGTTCGGTTAATTGTTTTAATAGCGTTAACCATTAACAGATTTTTTTACAAAATAACTATAAAATATGACATGTTGTAATTATTACCAACACTTTGTTAACGATATGTTATTCCATTTCCGTAGGTACCAGAACTAGTAAAATTGGATAATGTATACAATGAGTATAACTTGCAAATGTATGATAAAGAAATTTGTTTACAGTTTATTATATTGATTTGAGTTCTTGCGAATAACACGTATGTGAATGCTTTGACACTTTCCTTCAATTGTGCCTCTAGTAACTGCATATTCTTTGACAAAGTAATAACCTTCATCTCGTGTGCATCAATATATATGGACTTACCTGTAAACATCTAAGCATAACTATGGAAAATCTCTATAAATGAAAGTACAAGAGAAAATTGATGCAGGGAGAAACTGTGTTAATTTATTTTTAACACACATACATTCTTGACTTTCATTAGTCTAAACGTACACATTATGTTTTAATCAAGGGCTATTTCAGGATTTTTCAAATTCCACATACAAATTCCAGTATTTCTTTGGTAAATATTTTGGAGTGTTTGTATTTTTCAAAAAACACAACAAGTACAGTTTGGGGTTTAGATCTAAATGCAATAAAAAGCTCTTTAACCCTTTCAATGTTTAAAGCAATATTGAAAACCTTTAGAAGTAAAAACATTCAGAACTTTCTCCGTTTTAATCATAATTATAATAACTATTTCACAGATGTTAAATTTATCCTCATATGATTAAAAAGAGACCATACCTGAAATACCCTATCAGCTAAACAGTTTATTTAAAAACGTGATGCATACAATATATGTATGGCGCGAGAAAAATACCAGTTACAAGTTACATTACAATTTAAAAGGTGGGGAAAATTAAATTAATTGGGTACGAAAGAACCGCTTTTCATTTTTTCTAAAATTATTGTTTATCAGAGTTTGTTCATTTCTTCATTTGTTTCAAGCTAAATAAACATATACAATCACCTATATGTAATCATTTAAGTGTGTTATATTAGGTTTTCGAGCATATTTCGGAATGTTTACCTCGTGTCAAGATCGAGTCGTTGTGACATCGAAGAAAGTGAATAAAAAATAAGGCAAAGCTCTAATGTATGTTTTATTCCAGAGGATTCGAGAGAAAAAAGCATTCTATCTTTATACGTGAATAATATATTGTGTGTTAAAAAGAAATGATTTAAAGCTTTGTGGTGAATCAAAAGTCTTCTTAAGTAAATCAAAATAAACAAAGGATTTCTAACTAACCAATCAGAGATCAAGCTGCTACCACACTCTTTTTTAGGGGAGGGGAGGGGGTGTACGTGACGAAACAGCAATGTAGGTAATTTAAATTTATTCCTGAAGTAGCTGGAATGTAAATCAAAAAAGATGAAATAACTTAATAAACATGATTAATATTTGATTGCATTTTATATATATGTCACCAGGGGATTGTTTTGGTAAACTCGACTGCCGTGCTGGTTCAATTATTTTTATTATATAAAGGTATAAAGAGACAGCCAGGCTATGACACTAGGCTACACATAGTATTAGACAAATAAATTAAAGTTAAGGTGTTGGACACCTGAATATATTATCTTGTCTGCATAATTAACAACCGTCTTGACGGTGTGACTGCCGACGTGCTAGTCATTTGTTAGTTTCTAGGAAGTTTGGCGGGAAAGAAAAGAGTTATATTTAGAAAAGTGACAACTACTCATACATACCAAACAGGTTTAACGACCCTCTCACACACATATATAAACACCGCGGAATCGCCAACGTCGCGCTTGAGTAAACAATCCTACGGAGGAATGTACTCTAAGGTGGTTTATACTTTAACATAACAATAATGATATAAATATGAATGCATAATGAGAATATGAATGAAACCTAGTTGACAAATAAATGAACTATTCAATGTCTTTTAATTTGAAAAGAACATTCAGTGATGTGGAACAACTACTTTAAAGAGAAAATAACTTTATTTAAAGCTGATAGTGTAATGACACTTTAGGATTTAGTCTGCTGTAAGTATGCTGTAAGTCTAATCGGGGACATAGATTATACAGAGGAGCTTGAAATAAAATTTAATACGAGGTCAATCAAACACAAACTTATGGGATTGGAAACATGAATTTGTTTTCAAATATATCATAACTTAATGATTTAAACAATTACAACCTAAATATTTTCAAGGCATTTGCATTTGTTTTTCTTCAAAAAAGTACTTGTCTTCCCATATGATTTCTGAAAAGCTTTTAAAATATAGTCGCGGGCTTCTGACTACGACCAATTATTGGTGAATATCATCGAATGAGAAATTAAATACTGGGGGTAAGGGGGGTGTTATTGTAAGTGTTAGTGATTATATATGCGTAATTAAATCTTAATTTGTAAAATAAATAACTTTTCCTTCTAGATAAATTTAAACACGGATTCAGGAATGAAGAAAGAAACAACTACGCGTAAGTGATACTTTTTATTCATGACCTTTATGAACAGTGTACCGCTCTATGAACTTATTGTAGGGGAATCAGACGATTACCTCATAAACGATAGTTGTACACAGTCAAAGACCTAAATATAAGACCGGCGATGTTTTATAACTCATGGGTTGGGTGAATGGATCTGTGTGAACTTGTACCATAAGGCGCGTCAAAGAAAGTGCAATGAGAATGACAGCACATCATATGCAGTATTCCCAAATCCTTCCGCGAGGTTTAACATGGTTGCAGCGAAAGTTGAATTTTCGAAAGAGGCCTGCTTTGCGATTCGGAATGCTACCCGATGCTTCACTCAAAATGATCTTACCTCAGTCTGTTGGCTATGAGCCTGTATCAATGTTGTGTCCGAGTCTACGCACTGTGTTCCGAAATATTTATTTTGTTGCTGTATTTATCATTAAAACACATGAATATGTGAAAATGTTTAAATTTAATATGTTAAGGACTGGAAAGAAATAACTATACTGCCTCGCATAGAATAAAATAAACCTTTTTTATGTTCGCAGTATGCTATTTGTCGCCATACTTCGAATCAAAACCATCAACAGTACTTGTTTTCTCCATTATATCATGGTATGTCTCGATAGCATCTCCAACTGTACCAGATTCTTCTCTTTTACCAGCATGGTTACCCTCTGTTCTAGTATGTTGCTCGGTAAGAATATCATCCAACTATATCAAAGTGTTAATGTACGGAGAAGTTGTTCTCTTGTTTTTTCATCATTTTTGTTTGCTTCACTGTCATCATAATGCCCGGCATACCTCAGCGAACTTTTCCTTGTAATATTACACTTACAATGTCATTTCGGTCAGTTCTTCCAACACCTTCCAACATGTGATATTTTACTGTTGATCCATACCCTGTCAGATTCATTAGGACCTATAATGCCTTAACATGCTGGAACTCCAAAACAGTGTTATCGTGAAGCGATATTAAATGGAAATATGTTGTCTCAGTCCTTGTATATCCATTATACGGACCGTTTCCTTTATCTCGTGTTCGTCTGTGCTATGTGAATTTATATATGTCACTAGTGTTGTGTTCTGCATGATTTCATGGTTTGCGTCATTCAAAAGGTCTTTGCCTATGAACTTTCTTTTCACCATCCTCTTTCTCTTTGTTGCGCCATTAAGACTTGGTACTCCACACTTCATCATCGATACCACAATCGCGCCTCTTTCTCAATTTCTTCATTTGTATGTGCTGATTCTGTTAGACTTTTAGATCTGTCGTCCGATGTGATTCATAAACAGATTTATTGATATCGCTTTCACCGCCTTGACATCTATTATTGGACTTTTGTGTTTTCACTTTGCTATGATCTAATTTGTTCTTCTGTTCGTGCATGACTTGTCCTATTACGTCAAGGAACTGATATGTTGGCATATTAGTGTCGAAATCTAATTTTGAAACATTATCACTGTTTTTCAATGGAAATCATCTGGTCGGGGAGACATCATATGTAAAGAGTTACATCTCATCGAGCTTACCATCAATATCGAAACCAT
Organism: Clinocardium nuttallii; assembly: GCA_031471495.1. Lineage (NCBI taxonomy): Eukaryota > Metazoa > Mollusca > Bivalvia > Cardiida > Cardiidae > Clinocardium > Clinocardium nuttallii. Next base: position 10,809 of record JAUELF010231911.1, read on the forward strand.
TTGCTCGTTTGACCATGACCTTTATTGTGTACCTATTCTCTATAAACATTATACATACTTGTTTGTTTTCACCTATCTAATTATGTATCGCGTTTTTTATGTAAATTAATAACTAATTTCACACTTATACATCTTTTACTTTCATTGTTCAAATGTATCTGGTTCTTAGAGTCTGTGTCTGGGCTTTTTCCTCCTCTCAAAAAGATTGGCTGCCGAAGTCCTACAAACAACCTGAACATAATCACGTCTTTTTTATGAATGAATATCACTTCTAGTGCATGATACTTATATATTTGCTAGCCAAGGATGTTTCGAATATTACAATAGAAGATGGAAAATCGCTCAAGTGCATACGCATACGCTTGTGACTGTTGTTGGTAGTCATAACCTCATATCATTTTGTTATAAACACAGTTTTTCTGTAAATCTTAACGATGCAAAGAACTTGACATTAAGGCAAACACAGTGTACATTTTATTTCGAACAATGTACAAGCAAATCTAGGTTTTATATTTGGTAAGAGCATTTGTTTCCCTTTAACACATCATAGTGTTTGAAACAGAAGCCTTCGGCTGAAAGAGATTAGACCTCATTAATTGTTCCTGATAACACCCGAATATACTTGAGCTCATCCACGGACAATTGTACAATTGGGGTGTTTGAACAGTGTATATCTAGATTCGTATGTACATCCGAGGTCGGGTAGATAACTTTTGAACAAAGTAGCCCAGAGTTATATTTCTTACACCTTGCACAACTTCACATTGCCATCTATATATGTTCCAAGTTTCAATATTGTCTGACCATTAGTTCATGAGATATCGCTCGGACAAAATTTTGGATAGAATATTGAAAAAGAGGAGATGACTTTTGAACAAAGTAGCCTAGAAAGTTTACACACGTTTGTAAAAAATAGCCTGGTGATTCTAATTATATTGAACAGGTGGACATGCTTTATCTGGGTCTGCACCGTTTATAAATACTAGTTCATATGACAAGTAAATCGGATTTCGGCTGTGTGATAAGATAACTAATATTACCTCTGATTGACATGAGCCATGCTGCACACTAAACAACATTATATATATTGTGACAAGTGTATGTTTCAACGTGGTTTTACACCGTTTTCAACATTATTATAGTTATATCACGGCGACAGCTCACTTATTCATGATCCCTGGGTAAACAAACAAGTACAAGGCTAGGCTAGGAAATGTGCCTTGTCCTAGAGCACTCCACCATAACCGCTGCCTCGCGTAGAGAAAACGATAAACGTATACGTCCATACTATGTGATCTAAATCTACAGTGTTACTCAAAGGCCTAATTAGAAAAACTAATTAGTACACAAGCAGATCAGACTACATGGATGTTCAGAGTGATATGTATCTACAATGGTGGTCTACATCCCGTGGTTGACTTCTGAAAGCACAACCCATTTGGTTACCAGTATTGCTTGACGATGTTCATATACTTGTAGCTTGTATGCTATAAACGTGTACTTAAATACTTGAATCTACATAACAAATTAACGAATAATGATACTTGCCGTTTGGTATTATTATCAATTTATTTGAAATCAATTAACTTAGTTGTGTTTTCCTTACGATAACATAAAAGCGGATCTCCGGGAAAGTCAACGTTGGAGCATTTTGCGTTCGGGGTGAAGATCAGCAATATTCGCATTTTTATCTCGATCAATGAACGCCTATTAGGCCTAGGAAGTTTCAGGAAACTTTTGAAAAATAGTATCCATTTGAATTATTTGGCATAGATGCGCAGGAAGTATTAATTATACTCATCTTGATTAGCCTAGAGCCGTGCATTATGTATGTTTGAAAATCTATCCCATGTGCAGACGCTTTTTGACACCTATGGAGCATAAGTCCTTTGAAACAGTTGTGACAAAAGAAGCATTTGCTCAGGATAAACTCCTTTTTGAAAACAAGACGTTCTTTAAAGTGGTTGTCCATATCTTTTGCTGCGAGTTGACGTCTGCTGCAGATTTGGTGTATGTGGGAAAGGCTGAAACGATCGATCGAGTCAATTAGTTGGGACAAGTAAAAACATATTACTACGTTTATTGGAGATACAAAAAAACACGACAGAACAACGGCAAATAAAATAAAATAAATAATATATTTTTAGAAAAATACCGCACAAGCAATTTCGGGATAAAACAAAATAATATGAAAAAGAACCTGTCATTAATGTTTATATATGCTAAGTTTGTGCCAAAAATCTTTCTCAGTTAAAGGCAGTTGTTTGTAGATGATCCATGTACATGTAGTCTGCATTTATGTCATCTTCAAATCATTTTACAATTATAAAATTTCAGAACTATGTTGCTTAAGATAACTTTAGGAGAGTAGTTTAATAATTTCAAATAGACTGGTATATCGTTTCTGTCTTTCTGTCTTGCGCAAAGTTAAATGTAACATATTACAGGAAAACTGCTGCAAATGTCTCTAAATATCACCTATGTCAATGAACGTTTAAAGTATGTTATCATGAGTGTGCATGTTTTACTGACGCTCGTGTTTAATTGAAGTGTACTGGTGTACATGCATATTATAATATATCTAAAGGTGCTCTTGCCTATTTATGAAAAAAGTAAAATGTTTTTTTAAAAAACAATTAGAGGGCATATTATAGCCATAAACATCAATCTTAAAGGTGATTGGCTGGACGATCCTAATGTTCAAATAGTGAATTTCGCAACGCCACTTTATTTTTGGAATTCGTTTTACGACCGGAAAATAATCAAATTAAAAAAGAGGTAAACAGTGGGCCCTAAATCACCAATATTTAAAGTGTAGTTCACTGGTGTACATGTGTATTATATAATATGTTATGAGAAGGGGGCCAATATACTGGAAATAAGATAATGTCAAAGTAAATAAGGGTTAATTCTTGACAAGTACAGACCGCGGAGCATTGGTAGAATTGAAAAATTAACATATGATTTTATGTTTTGTCTGTCGAAAACATTTTACAAAAACGTGGATGAATAAATGCAATTAAAAATACATTTTAAAATAAAATATATCTAATTATTAATGGGTTTATAGCATCAATGTTTCTATAAAAACAACGTCAAAAACGTAAAATGACGTCAGGTTATGATTACGTACAACCGATATTTTGCCTGTTTCCTCAGAATATCACGGTATTGCGAGTGTGAGACTTTGGGACTTAGAAAGAGGTGTGATTACTTCAATCATTACTACTGGGCGTTTTAACGATAAAAGTAAAACACATCAATAGATACATTTAAAGTTAACCTTCGTGTATATCTTAATAAATGTTAAGCATAATATTTGGTTTGCAGCACCATTTAATTGTTAACTCTCTGTTATAGTTTCGGACCTTCTGCTTTTAAACGTGTTCATATACAGGAATATTTTGAAGTATAATAAATTGGCTAACGCATGATCGGTCGTAAATAATGGACCTTTTATCTTTGATAGTTAATAAACTGTTATTGTTTAATTATGTACATGTACTTTGTTTACACAATTGATACAGTGAAGCTGTTAACATAATGAGTAACTGAATGTGTGAATACGGTGTTAACGATAGTGAATACGGTTCTAACGATAGTGAATACATAGGCAGGATAATTATTTGTAAGTTGGAATTTATTTGTTCGTTTGTTTTTTGTTTAATTTAGTCGCCGGTAGAAGCCCGCAACTTTTTTTTATAAGATGTGAATGCCTCCAAACAATACGGTTGCGATTAAAAACGTTATGAAACATTTAAGAAGAAATTCATGTATCTAATATATTTTGTAATTTGTTATTGGTTTCACAACAGGTATTGTGCTTGCATTATTTAACGCATCAATGACGGAGGGAGCTGAACTTCATTATTTGTTTTATACATATAGAATTTATTCGCTTTTTAAAAAGGATTTTGAAGAAATAAGTAAGAATTTACGAGGTGTGTAGGCCTGTTGTAAAGTTTTCATTTACACCTATACATTTATTTAAATGTAATTTAACTGTTTAGCTGTTCAATCGAGATTTCTACCGTGACGGCTCATTTTATTAAGTGTTTTAAAACGAAATTAATGCATTCTTCAAGCGACATTGACAACTTGCATCAACTTCTCTTGTGCAGTATTTGTATCGTTTTAGCTAGGGTCTCTTTAGAGCCAATTGCAATAGTAAGCAAATTCCGAAGACACTTACCGAAATCTAGACTAGTATCAGTCCCTACTGTATAAGTCTTATTGCAATATCTACACTGAATTACTGCCAATATCTCTTTCCATAGTAGCTCTCCATAACTGAACACCATTATGGGTTCAGAGATATGTCCTGCTATACGTAGGGTGTATATACTGTCAATGAAAGCAAATGCCTCTGTGAAATATATTTGCTCAACTTAAATGTACTAATACCAGAGTATCCATGTCTACAGCATCGTACCACCAAATAATCCGTCACTAAAATAACAAAATTCGTTAACTGGGCGTGATAGTAACCTGATTATGGATTTGGTTTGACGCAATAGAAAGAACTGCAAAGAATTGTGTTGTTAAAATATATGAATTATAGAATTAATACTGAAAAATGTATTTCTGCGTTCAAAAAATGAATTCACGGAAATACATGTACATGTCTGAGAATCGAATCGAAGAAGATTTTCGATTATGTTCAAACATTATTTTTACAGCTAGTCTAGTCCCAGTGATTGAATATATTTACCTTTGTTTACCTTGGGGTTGAGATCCTTATAAGGTTACTGCCGCCCTGATCCATCTGTAATGTTTTGAGTTGAAGTTTCCCGCTTCTGGTCCATCATATTCTGGTGCAAGTTGAATTGAATTGAATTGGAAGAAATTTCCAATACACATTTAATTTGTTTTTAAAGCAATTTACACTGAGGCAGCATTCTTTGTAAATGTTCAGGTCATGGCTTCTTGTTTGAGAATTATTTAAAGGGAATACATCTCTGTATTCTATTTTGTCTATGTTGTAGATCATCTTTAATGTTTTCTATTTGTCGTAGTCTTCTGTACTGAATCGTGGGAAGTCCTAATTGTTTCAATCTTTCTTGATAACTTATTAGTTATTTTGTTGATGGTAGTAATTGTGTTGCTCGTCGCTGTACGTTTCGATAGTTATCCTTTTGTTGTGGTCCAGACTGTGCTTGCGTATTCTAGATGGGACCGAACAAGGCTATTGTATAGTATAAGGAGAAATAGCTGATTATCTATAGAGCTGAATGATCTTTTTATTGTTTCTTAAATTGTGTTTGTTGTTTATGATTGTGTATTTATGTATTTATGTGGTCTTGGAATTTAATTTGCTCTCTACTGTTACTCCAATGTCTTTTTCTTGAGATGTCTTGGTTGTTCTGTTCCCGTTCATATAGTATTGGGCACCTTTTTCATCATGTTGTCCAATGTTAATATGTTTACATTTGTCCTTGTTAAAGGTTAAAAGCCATTTGTTTGACCATTTTGACGGATTGTACTTGCATAACTGTATAAATATCCTTCGCTCACTGACAATTGGTCAGGATTACGACTTTAATTCATATATGAATAGTCGGAGAAAATATTGCAATTTAGTCGGTGGTTAAGTCCGATTGCTGTTTTAATGACGATGCCTGTCGATCCAGGAGTTCGTTTATATATTATAGTGATGGGAGACAGGAAACGAGACGGTGTGTTAACTGTGTGTAGTACTGATGTGGTTGAGGCGAAGGCAGGAAGAGCGTGTCTTTCAACCGGTCAAGTAGTATAGAACTAAACGCTATTGAAAACTGCAACTAAGTATATCAAACAATCACACGTTTAAGCAATCTCTCCCTTTCTCACAATCTTCTGCATAATGCTCCCATTCTCCGCAATCTATATTAGGATAACGGGTTTTTTAAACCACGATGTACATATCTTAACTTTGTAAAAAAGTCAATGACTCTACCAACGTCGCTTTAAAAGTCGGCGTCCACAGCAAATCTGTAGAAGTTGTATGTGTACATATACCCCATTATCGTTACATAAGGATAAAAGTATCCGGTATAAGATGTAAAATAGTATTCGTGTCTGGAGAGTATACAGGGGTTGTATTGTGACATAACAACATTCAAAAGAATAAGTACTTAACATACAAATGTGTGAAATATTCAATAAATATTTCTAGTGTTATTCTTATCTTAAAAGTTTAATTAAGTGTGCAAAAACTAGATACATTTATTATTTCTGATTTATTGATTGTTTGAATGATTGATTGGGGTTAAGCATGGCAGACTCTCAAGGCAACTGGCTGATATTCCACATGGACTGTCAGCTCATTGTTGGAAAACGTATGAGCCTTGTCGCAGTGACGTTTGTCAAACGATGGAAAGAACCCCTTGGTTGACAACTGGCATATCTACAGACTGAGATACTGGGTATTGTCGATATTATACCTGATACAATAAACATTACTGTAATATGTGTTATCTCGTTACTTCATTCTCAGATTTTTATCATAATTACCTTAGCTCTTGACGGCATATATACGCTTTCTTATGCCTCTGCAGCAGAGATGTTTTGAAAACAGTGTGACAAAAGGACAAAATTGCTCATGGCGACCTTATTTTTTATTTTGCCTTATTTTCACATTTATAAAGTAATGAAGTTGAGCTCGCCCAAAGACAATGTGCTGATCACAAAATGATTGTCGTCCGCATTTCAACGTAGTCCTTACTTTCTTAATGCAAAGGTAATTCGGCTACGCTATCGAGTGTTCAGTGTAATGTTATCTTACACGAGAACAAAGTACCGATATGAACCATTGTGAGCCCCATGTGTTCCTCTTCCGTAGTGCAACGTAGTCATCAATCTCGTAACACAATAGTTATCATTTCTTTGTCAATATACACTTATGAAATATTCTTGACATGTGTATTGAATAACCTAAAGCAACCCTTTTGTGTGATGTTGTCTGTACCCATTGATAATGTCTAAAGTACCAAACCTATGGATTTAAAAATAATTAACGTGAACTTCTAAAACTTCAATCTGAGCATCTATTTCGTGATTTACAGTTTACTTTTGTTTAAATATATATATTTGTATTCATTTTCTATACTTAAGATGCATTTGCTAAAGAGGCTGATCCATGAGTTTTGATATAAACACGTACCTTACAACAACAGTACTCCCAATAATTGTTATAGTTATTTCAAAACATAGTGTTTAAATATGGTAATATTGTGTATTTTTTACACCAATTACATGTAATGATGAACTCTATGTATCCTTATATGTATTTTCATATTACTAATACCGATTCAGTTCAATTGAACATGTATGTTACTTTCACAATTGCTTACAAGGCACTTAAACAATATTAAAGAAATTGCACTTGAAAATAGATGAATTAAATTACATGCACCTGAAAACAAATATATTGTTAAAGAACTCGACACTAAAAACGTTCGACTCTAAGAATTTTCACCAACATTTTACACTTGACTGCAAGTATAATAGTGCCTTGTCTAAGCGCACAACACCGTGACATTACTGAAAGCCGATAAAGCTACATGTGTTAGGGCACTGCATCGTGGCATGAGCAAAGAAAACCGCTTATAATTAGAGTGTCATTACGAAATACAGCAACATTGTCTTGTCTAAAGACACTGACCTGATACATAACAAATGCCCGCGCAATTACATTGTATAAGGGTTGTCGAATTGCCTTGTTTAAAGGAAGGGGACTCCTCCGTGACATTACAAAACCCGTCTCTAAGTGCAATCCACTGGGACAATACAAACATCCCCTCAACAAAAATATGATCTTCTTTGGTTATATGAGCATTCACCTGAAGACATTACGTAAACCAATCGAAATGAATCGGCCTTTTTGTTTTTTTCAGTTGCTCATGTCAGCCAGGGAGGTAGCAGGGAGGACATATATAGGGAACCATGATTCGAGTACTGGTATACTCTGTGACCCATGTAAAGGTGAAGATGAAGACGAAAATGCATTATTCTATTGTACAGTGTGCATCGAGTTCCTATGTGAGTCTTGTACTAGGTCACATAGAAGAGCTACACTTTTGAAACATCACCAATTGTTAGATCGAGATAGCATGCCAAAGCAACGATTAACATCGTTGGAGAGCATGTGTACACAACATAACGGGAAACTACTTGAATATTATTGTCAAATCCATGATGATTGCTGCTGTTACGTTTGTGCCACTCTTAAGCACAGACAGTGTAAAGTAGAGTTCATCGACGATATTGCCAAAGAATTCGACAAAAGTAAAGAGTATAAATCATTGTTGAGCGCAATAGCCAATCTTACTCAACTTCAGCAACATACAAAGCAAATTGTATTGAAGAAAATGGATGATGTGGGGAAAACTCACATGAAATTCGTTGCTGATGTGAAGAAATTTAGGACTGAGATAAACCAGATTCTAGATTTCCTGGAACAAAGTACCTTGTTAGAAGCCAATACCATTAGGGACAGGGATACCAAATCTACTGAATCAGCGTCAAGAACGTGTGATGCAATAATGGCTGACCTTGAGAAGATGTCTAGTAATATGGACACACAGAAGAAGTACAAACAACAACGGCAATTGGTGATCTCTGCTAGAAAGTACCAAACTGAAATAAAACAATATGACATAATTATTGCGGAATTGACGAATCAATGTGCAATTCAAGAATACGAGTTTAGGCCGAATGATTTCATTATTCAGAATATAAAAGATGCAAACAGTCTTGGAAGATTGGTAAAGATATCGAAAGCAGAAGGAAAACAAAGGATTAAGAGAAAGGTGATAGAACCTGAGAAGAAACCTGCACCAAGTAAGTCCTTATCATTGAGATATGTTGATGAAATCAATATCAAACATCCTGAAGATATGAAAAACTGCTGGATAACAGGAGGAGTAATGTTAGACAACAACATGCTGGCCTTGGTTGATTGTAATAACTGCAGTGTTAAGACTGTCGACGTTAACAATAAAAAGGTTATATCACGTATACTTCTAGCTACACCGCCATGGGATATAACGCGTGTAGAACGAGATCAGGTTGTCGTTGCATGTATTAACAAACTCGTATTCATAAAGCTTGGCGCTTTATTGTCGGTATTAAAGAAGGTGGACATTGATAATCCGTGTCGCGGTATTGTTTATACAAACAACTCATTGGTTGTCTGTTGTCTGTCTCCTGCTTGCGTAAATATCCTTGATTTGGAGGGACACGTTTTAAAAACAATAGCCCTAGATCAATTGGGAAAGCCCCTGTTTAGCATGCCAACTAACATTGCACTTAGTACAAATCATAAAACACTATACGTATCAGATCGTGGCAACAACACTTTAATAAGTATGAATATTGACGGTGTTGTACAACATGTATATACACATGACAAACTAAAGGAACCATTCGGACTGGCAGTAGATAGAGAAGGTAATAGATACATAGCTGGGAGGCTGTCACACAATATACATATAATGTCCGATCAATGCACGACCATACAAGTAATACAAGATAGAACACCGAGTCCACAAACAGTTATTTATTGTGAAAGAGATAACATACTTTACGTGAGTAAGTTTACAATTCGAACAAACTCAATATCCGTATATCAGATAACTAACGGGAAAAGACTATAAGGGAGATGCAGCAACTGTAGAGCCAGATCAACCTGCGAAACAATTCAGGATCCGTTCCTCAGAGAGAAAGAGAAGGATTTATACAACATAAACAATCACATATCACAGAACCAGACTCTAAGTGAACCTCGTTACAGGAACTTATATTATAAAATGGATCAATATATATAAATATATATACAGACATATCTTTATCCTCGTTTTTATCCCAGTTTCAATCAGTCTTGATAAAAAAAACAATGGATTCACCCGTATTTGTCGCAAACTAGTCGGAGATGATTTTAAGAAATGTCTGGAAAAAAAATACATTTAGATATTTTAACATGGATGCGCAGGCAGATCGAGTGTTCAGAACAGTCGTTTGGGGAGAGGTTCAAAGTATTTTCTACAAACGGCCATGGTTTTTTAACAAAATGATTAGCGCTTCAAAACCTACCAGATAAATGAGAAACGCCGTAGAAATCACCGAAAATCCAACACTCCGGGTAAAACGAAATGATTTTTGAAATAAAATTCTCTAATAAATGTTTATAAACGTTAATTTGGTGCCAATAATTCATCTCAGTAGAACACGTTGGATGACAGATGGTCCATGTGTTTTACTGATAGTATGTAGTCAGCCTCATTGTCACCTTCAATTGTCACCAACGTGCCTTCCTCATAGCATCTTTCAAAATTAAATGTATCCATAAGAACCATACTGTCACGTAAAGGAATTCTTTGAATTGTTATGTGATGTACTTATATCGTTTCTGTATAGTTGTTGTGATACTATAGTGCGGATCTCCAACTTAATGAGGATAAATTCTTGATAACGGCTCAGTGATAATTCTGAAGCAATGTGTGTATTAAATAATTTACAACTAAAACACATGGAACGGTTATCAAATCAAGTACTATCCGTGTAAATTAAACTATCTTGTGAATAGATTACGATGTTTAGGTTTTAAGTCATTCCTTTTGACCAGTTGCGTGGCCAAGTAAACGCTACAATACAGTTTTTTGAGGAACTAGCCCACACCTGAAGATGAAATGTGGGTAGTTGGAATGGGTAGGCAAAGAGAAGAGAGACTATCTAAGACCAAGTAAATGCTTATATAATGCGGGCTAAAAGCATAGCTGCGTTTGAGTGGACACCAACACTAACGATGTCAGTTTACACAGAACTATAAGTCTATAGTAAAATGACCATATTATGTAATCACAATGCGACAGTTGAATTTACACGGGCAATACACATATGTTTGTTTTATATGTTACTTGTTACGAGGGTCTGTGATTCAATGTTTAATGATAGTTAAACTCTTCAATATCTTGAAAGAAGTGTTACGTTGTGGTTACACGTTTATTCTGTGTCAAACAATGTAAGGTCAACGTATTGATAGCAACAACGTTAATGTAACATCAATTCAATTCAATTATATATGGCAATATCAGCATTTACACGCCTTTGTCCAATATGAATTATAAAAATGAACAAATAAGACAAATAAACCAGAAGCCATACAAAAAATACAAACAACGTGCAGTAAGAACGACGACGACGACGAAAGCGTAATATGACGTCATTCATTGACATTAACAATCACGTTGTGCAACCGGTATTGTGTACGTTTCCTGAGAATATCACATCATATCAATTTTAAACCGGTTTTAGTGCATAAGCTCACGCATTATTCGTGAGTGTTGCTTCGGTAAAGGTCAACATTCACCAAGCGAGACGTTTTAAGCATTCGTGAACATCTAGGTAATTGCTAAACCTTTTTTTACTGAAGCCTTTAATTGTTTACTTAAACTATTCGATATTTAAAAATCGGATGCTTTGAAAACATATATATCTACGGGATAATACTGGCATCTAGAAAATTGGATGCGTCATTTGGAGACGGAGTGTAGAAAATTGCGAGGAAAGGAGAAACTGGAAGAAATTTCCATTTTTGACTATGTCTTAATGGCTGATATGTTGCAAAGGCTACATCTGATGTCTGCAACAGGGAAAGAATTTAATTCAGAAGTGCCGCCATGGTCGCGTACACATAGAAATGTTCACCTAACTCACATGATTTGAGTCCAGATCTTTTGGAACTGAAAGCCAGCGTTTTTCACGTATACACTTTATCAACTGCATGAAAATACATTGATACATGAAGTTATATTGACAACGTCGATGACGTCTGCACTGGATACCTTTGACCAGACCTCCCGCCTCAGACGCGTACAAATCGAAATGTTTATCACTCTCACTACAGGAATCGAGTCCGGACCCTTTGGAATACAGGCCGGAGCTTTTCACGTAGACACCTTATCATGTACGAGAGAAAAATCGATAGATCAAGTTAGATTACGAGTATACGTCTACACTGTGTGTATATCTCGTTACCGTTTTTAAAACCCTGGTTTTGAGAATCCAAAGAAGACCGATCCCCCTAGCTACAAACATTACATTTGTGTAACAAGCAACGTGAAAAGACCCAGGCCTTGCTGTACACAAATTCATTAATTCCCGTTTTATGTAATCTTTCAGAATAAAGGTTATATCAGTTTATATCGCACGAATACGGACGCTTGGAAGCATGGTAAAAGATTCAATCTATGTCGTGTATTTGATCCTTCAGAATAAAGGTTATATCAGTTTATATCGCACGAATACGGACGTTTGGAAGCATGGTAAAAGATTCAATCTATGTCGTGTATTTGATCCTTCAGAATAAAGGTTATATCAGTTTCTATCGCACGAATACGGACGTTTGGAA
>JAUELF010231912.1:3320-13461 GCA_031471495.1 Clinocardium nuttallii
TGAATGTATATTAACCTATTACTATAAAGTAATACTAAAAGTGGAAAACATTGTGACAAAAGGAGAAATTGCTTGTTTTGAGCAATTTCTTCTTTTGTCCCTATGTTTTCAAAAAGCTGTCTGCTACAGAGGCGTCAGAAAGTGTCTATATGAGGGAAAGGGTTAAATTATAAACAGACAACTTTTTTTGTCATTGAACTCCCACTATCCAAACTTTTTGACAACTAAATAAGCTTCAGTACATAATTACAAAGAGTGTTTGTGCATTTTTAGTAGGTGTGTGCATTCGTCATGCATTTCAATCATATTTGTATGAAAGTGGTCAAGTGTTTTGTTTAATGTACTCGTTAATAATTCATAATTCTTTATTTTTTAAAACTATCATTTAACCCTTTTGGTCTTTCCCTACCTGAAAGACATGCATTTTAAAGCATCTGTATTATAGGATTATCAAAAATATTGCATCATATGACTTCAAAAAATACCTTGACAAAGAAAATAATGAATGTTTTCATTGATATCAATAACTGTTCTCTCAATTATAGTAATCATCCATTCTTTCCCGAGATGTTTTCAAATCGTCTGCTGCAGATTTGTTGTTCTTGTGGAAAGGGTTATAATCTTTCTCTCTTATAAAAGTGACTGAGATCGCAGACGACTTTCTAAAGCGCTGAAAAAAGGAGATATTTACTCCATATTCAAAATTACCAGTGCAATAGTTTCTTCATTTTCCACCATTCTAGCTGATCTTTATCAAAATGAGCAAGAATTATTTTGGAGGAAAATAAAGACTTGTTTACTCCCTCTCTGCCTTGACATCTGTATAACCCTTTCCCACATATAGACACCTGTTCAGATGCCGCTGACAGTCTGCAGCAGACAACTTTTGAAAACATTGTTTCAAAAGGAGAAATTGCTCATAAAGAGTAATTTCTCCTTGTGCTACCCTGTTTTCACCTCTATGCAGTAGGCAATGATAAATCTTTTGTTAAGAGAGGTTTTCCATATTTTTGCCTAGATGTTTTGATCTTGTCTGCTGCAAATTTGTTTTATGAGGGCAAGGGATAAAAGATGAAGCCTGTTTAACTTCCCTACTGCTAGAATCAATTTTGTGCCACCAATATAGAACCAGACCAGCTGGCGCATTAAAGCCCATTCTGACCAAGAGTTGGCTTATAATGCATTAACTCTTCTAAATGCAAAGCTGGACAGGCCTATTTTAAAACTACAACATTTAAAAGGTTAAAGGATAAGTAATTTTAACAGACAATGTGTGTAGATTTGTCTGGAATTTGCAACAGTCAATTATCTTATCCACTGAGGTTGGTATCTCGGTGCTTAATCTGTTAAATTCATTTAAATTTCCTGTTGCAGGGGATCTGCAGGTGTTCTATGCATTTTCAAAAATTTGTCTGGTGTTTTCTTTCCTGAATTTGAATTTGAGGAGTAAATCAGTTACCTGTTATATTGGCTTTTTCATGCAGTAACAGATACAAAGTGTACTAATGATATTTGTTTTTTAAGAGCAGCTAGATGACAAAACCTTAATGATACTGGAGCCCAATAGATGTATATCCATCATCACAGTTAATGCCTTATTTAAAAAAAATCCTAACATTATCACATTTAAATGTCAAAATGAAATGGCAGAGTGTGACTAACATTTACAAATTCAGAAAATATTGTAAAAATCATAAAAACAGAGTCTGTGTAGAAAACAAAATGCTCTTGTTGGCAATTATGTTTGAGCATAATATCATTTCCTTTGCCATCCATTGCCCATTAACTCAGAGTGGAGAATAAACCTGTTTAGGCATGGTCTGTAAATACTATGCAATTTAAAGCATTTCAACCAGTGTAGATTCAGAGCCAGATCATGACAAGCAATTATTCCTATTGCCACATGTTGGCTCACGTTGTCTGCTGTAGGCAGCTACAGCAGACTGTATCTGAATATAAATATGCTTTGATTTGTTTATACACCTCACTAAAGATGTTTTCAAGTTCGTCTGCTGCAGGTGTGATGTATGTTGGAAAGGGTTAAGGTTAAATTATTGACTATCAGAGCCCATTTGCAGCATTCTAAAAATGACAGAAGCTGTGAATGCCTTGGTTGCGACTGATATGTAAATGAAATACCTTCATGTTCTATAAACCCCCTCCGATACCAACAAATCTGCAGCAGACAACTTTGAAAAACATCTTGAATCATGGAAAATCTTTTTTGAGCAATTTCTCCTTTTAAGTCACTGTTTTCAAAAGTCATGTGCTGCAGATGCATCAGCATAAGCAAATAAGTTGATTCCTTTTGCCACAATGTATTTAAAAGTTGTCTGCTGCAGATGTGTCAAAATGCGCCTGCAGGTTAGAAACTATTTTCTGATAAGATTGTTGCAGAAATGCTGACAGTTTAATGGGCAATAATAAGTGCCATATTTGGAGAATTTGTCATTACCAGGCTCTCTGTTCCTTGTCATCTGTCCTGTTGATGAACACTCATAAAGCTTCTTTCCATTATACTTAATTAAATATGTCTGCAATATCACATTACCCGGTATACTTAATATTAGAATCTTTCACAAGTGCTTTTTTATGTCCCAGTTATTGAAAATCTCTGTGTATATTTATATATATGTGCAAATATTGAAAAGAGTTGAAAACATTGTGGCGAATGGAGACCTTACTCATTGAAAGCAATTTCTCCTTTTGCCACAATGTTTGTCACAAGTTGCCTGCCACCGAAGAATCAGAAAGCACCTGACAGACGACGTTGAAAGGGCTCCCCCCTTTAAAAATGCTTGATCAGCCTTTTATGTGCTGGTAATATTGACTGTTAAAATCTGAAGAAAAGAACATTACAAATAGAACAAAATTAAAGTATACTTCAATGAAAAGAGTAGAAAACATTGTGAGAAAAAAAAATTGACAATATAATGAGCAATTTTTCTGTTAATTGAAATGATTTTCAGAATTTTTCTAAAATAAATGCTTCTAAAGCTGTTTGCTTGAGGGAAAAAAGATATAAAACCTAGCTGTATAAAACATGGGGTAAGATTATACTGCCTTTTGGCATAATATCATGTCTGTTATTGTAACATTATACCTGTACATAAACATGCACATTTTACAGTCCATTAACACCCCTTGATTTTGAAAGTGATCGATCAAGGTAGATAACACCCCATTCATTTAAAACCCTTTCCCACAATCAGAGGCTTTCTGACGCCTCTGCAGCAGATTATGGTACCTAATATGGTTCGAATTATCCTGCTGCAGAGGTCACAAAAGATGACTGATTATAGGTAAAGGGGTATTGAATATTAGCCCTTTCCCACATGCAACAACTTTACAGCAGATGTCTTTTAAAACATAAATGCCAGAAAATTCTCTACAAATAAAGTTATTGAAAACATTGCGACAAAAAGTGGATATTGCTGATCATCAGCTTTTTCTCTTTTTGCCACAATATTTTGAAGATTCTTCTGCTGCAGAGGCTTCAGAAAGTGTATGCATGCCGGAAAGGTTTAATAAATTGTAAAGAAGTCCCATTGTTTGATGAGCAGTTTGAAACAGTAAGTTGAAAATCACTGTGATCAAGAGATAAGATTATGTCAAGAGCACATTAAAGTGGGGGAAAAAGTATGGCCTTCAAGTGTCTATGTCTATACTTATTGTCACTTTGTTGTTTGTCGTCGCATACTTACTTTCATAAACAAAAAGATATATTGAAGACTCAAGTACTTAGCATTTACTGGTATTTAGAATGTATTAGTCAAGTTTACCTTGCCTTTTGATTTGAAACATGATTCATATGATATTAATTAACCTACACAGGAATGAAATGATCCATTTTGGCCCTAGATACTTTAACCCTTTCCCACTCGAGAGATATACCGTTTTCAAAAAAATTCTGTGATGATGTTTTAAATTGCCTCTGCATGTGGGAAAAGATTAACTTTTCAATAGCTCTGAGGATGAAATTCTTTATATGCATGCATGACTTTATTTAATTACTGTTATTATCTGCTCTATCAGGTTATAATGTGCATCTGTTGGTAACATTTAAGTTTGCCCTTCTCCACAGTAACTCATCATTCTGTTGGTAACATTTTGCCCTTCTCCACATAAATCAAATCTGCAGCAGACAACTTTGAAGACATCATTGCAAAAACACAGAAAATCTCTTACAAACAAAATAACATTTATTGAATAGACTTCCAAACATTGTGGCAACAGGAGAAATTTCAGCAATTTCTGCGCTTTGACGATTTGACAACCAAAGTCGTCTACTGCCTATGCGTCAATATGTGTCTTCAAATGGGAAAGGGTAACATAGGGCTTAGTTAGTTGATAAGAAAATATAATGAAATTGACGCTTTAACTAATGTATATCTTTTTTTGTATCCTTGCAGATTCTGGTGACATTGTAGATAGCAAGCTGAAGCTGATTCTCGGTCTGATATGGACTCTCATTCTGCACTACTCCATCTCCATGCCCATGTGGGAGGGAGAGGAGCAACAGCCCTCGGAGGGAGGCCCAACCCCAAAACAGAGATTGCTCAACTGGATCAACAGCAAGGTTCCAGACATACCAATCAAGAACTTCACCACAGACTGGAATGATGGCAAGGCTATCGGAGCCCTGGTTGATGCTCTTGCTCCAGGTAAAACCTTTGATATTTCAACTTGACTGTTTAACCCTTTCCCTCAGACGACTTTGTCAAAATATAGATAATCTCTTTTAATTGAATGGATAACCTATGACCAAAAGTAGAAAACATTGTGGCAGAAGGAGAAATTGCATGTTTTGTGCAATTTCTTCTTTTGTCACCATGTTTTCTAAAAGCCGTCTGCTGCCGAGGCGTCAGAAAGCGTCTCTATGAGGGAAAGGGTTAACCCAATTTCTCCCTTTGCCACAATGTTTAAGTTTTGCACAGAGACGAAATTCCGCTGCCCTTAAAATGAAAATGCTCAACATGAGCAGCCTTTCCAAAGGCCATTCGCTGCAGATGAGTCAACATATGTCTGCATGATTGAAGGGATTGATTGAAATGTTTATATGAGGAAAATGTTTGCCATAAAATTATGGAAGAATGATAAATGATAGCTAGAAACAAATGATTTAATGTGTTGAAAGAGCGGCCTGAAATCATTAACCATAATATCATTTTGTTTATGAGTTGTCTGCCTTGAAAACATCTGGTTGAAGAAGTAAGATATTTGAAAATTAGACCTTTAAATTCCCTCATATAGACACTTCCTGATGCCTCTGCAGCAGACAACTTTTGAAAACGTTGTGTCAAAAAAAGAAATTGCTCATCATGAGCAATTGCTGCTCTTGCAATCATTTTCATCTTTATTCAATGATATTTTCCATATTTTTAGATCACCTGAGCCAAAGGCTCAAGATGAGCTATTCTGATCACTTTTTGTCCGTCTTCCGGTGTTAACTTTTAGCTTTAAACATCATCTCCTCTGAAACTGCAGAAACAATGTATTGTAACTGTTCAAATTGTGTTTTATCAGAAAATGAGACATTTACGATGTTACAATTTATAGGAAAGATATCATTTAGAGATTAATGTTTCTCCAAAATACCCTTCTAGATGCATTGTTGGAACTTACTATCTTCATATCATGCAAAGAAAACAGCTCTTTTGTTGGAAGAGGAATGGTTAGGATACGCGTGTCAATGATTTTTATCAATCTTTAGAAAGAATGTTTATGGATTTATTGAATGATTGATATTTATCACCAAAATTGTAAGGGTCTGACTGTAAAACTTGTATCAATTGGTACTTCCAGACTTCCAATTTCTGATTTTGTTTTCAAAAGTAATCAAGATGTGTCTGCAAATGGGAAAAGGGTTGCATACCTTTCATTGTTACCTTGTCTCATGATCTGTTCTATGTCCTTCAGGTTTGTGCCCTGATTGGGAAGATTGGGACCCAAAGAAGGCCAAACAGAACGCCAAAGAGGCCATGGAAGCTGCTGAAAAATGGCTGGATGTTCCACAGGTATGTGTCTCAGGTTTTAACTTTATTATTTCTTTCCCACATACATCAAATCTTGAGCAGACGACTTTGATTTTAAATCATCTCTACAAAAATATGGAAAATCTCTTCGTATGAAAGTTAATGTGTGCTGAATATAGTTGGAAACATTGTGGGAAAATGATGTCAAAAGTCGTCTGCTGACGAGGCGTAAGAAAGCGTCTGTATGTGGATTTATCCACTATATGTTTCCCTTTCCATAATAGAGATGACTTCTCTTGCCTTTGCTTCAGAGGATACATGGAAAGAGTGGAAAGCATTGTGAGAAAAGGAGAATTTGCTTTTTAATAAGAGCAATTTTTCTGTTTGCCCTGATATTATTTTGAAAATTGGTCTGCTGCAGATGCATATGAATGTGTCTGTAAGTGGGATAGGTTTAAATTATAACATCTACTTAAACTTCACAGGAACGTTCTTTAGGTGGTCCGCTCTCAATTGTTTCAATGAATAATTCCTTTGTTGATTTCTATTCTTATGGCACTTTACTAAATATGACCAAGCCCATATGGATGGATGAAAGACATGGTCGCAATGAAGCATAAGAAAAAGGGTAGAATAAATAACCATAGCTGCTGGGTCACCCATCAGAAAGGGAGCCAAACAAAATAATTTTAAAATTCTTAACTCTCTGAAACTGCTTGTCTGATTTCAAGATTTAACCTTTTCCCTCATATGAGATTTCTGCAGCAGACGACTTTGAACACATTTTGTCAAAATATGGAAAATCTCTAAAACCAAATGGATAAACCTATGACTAAAAGTGAAAAACATTGTGGTAAAATGAGAAATTGCATGTTTTGTCCAATTTCTACTTTTGTCACATTGTTTTCAAAAGCTGCCTGCTGTAGAGGCATCAGAAAGCGTCTATGTGAGGGAAAGGGTTAAAATATACTAAGGTTGCATCAGAAAGGAAGTTTAAATTATCCAAACTTTGAAATTCTTCTTCTCTGAAATTGTATGATCAATAATGACTTTTTTAAACTATAAATACCGTAAGGCATAACTTCTGGCATTCAGATATTGAATTTAATATATGCAGAACGTTTTACATTTAAAAACTTTAAAAAGAAGTAAATTAAGAAATCACAGCATGTTTTGGCAGCTGCATTGATAAAACTTAAGACGCAAAATATTGCGATCAATGTCCTCCACTTATTGCACAAAACCTTACCAAAGGTCGTTTGCTGCAAATGTAAATTAAAAGTAGGAAACATTATGGATCACATAATAAGCCTATCTATTATTCTTACATTTATGGCATATTGGTTAAAGTTGTCTGCTGCAGAAATTGCATAAGGTTTTATCTCATTAATATACCCATAAAAAATCTTAATGCAGACAGTAGATATAAAGCTATATAACAAATTCATTTTTGTGTGTTAAACATATACCTGTGCATATAAACTCATTTAATCCTTTCGCACATTCAACATTTCACACATTCAAAATTTCTCCAGCAGACGACTGGCAACTTCTTTGCACAAATGTGCCAAATTACTGTAAATGAAAGTATCATTATTGAATAGAGTTGAAAACATTGTGGCAAAAGGTATTGCCACAATATTTGCATAAAATCTTCTGCTGTTAAAGTGTCTATAAAACCAACCAGTGTATTTGCGATTATCAACATGTGTATCTGCTTAGTTTGATCTGGCTTGGCAATATACTTTACCATCAATTTCAGTTGCAAACAAAGTGCATTTTGATCAAATAGCATTAATATTATAATAATAAGGAACATATTGTTTTCTACACTTAAGTTGTCCCCCTTTTTAGACACATTTTGACCCATTTGATTTAGCCGACAACATTTGAAAAACATTTTCTCCTTTTGTCCAAATGTTTTTAATTCTTTTCAATTATTAAAGATATTTTCCTCATGTTTGAGCAGATGTTTTTAAATTCATTTTATTTGATTTATTGTTTGTGGGAAAGGGGTTAAAAATATAAAATATACATACTTGGTTCTTCTTGAGCGCCACACTTTTGTACACATAATTCAGTGTTGAATGAGAATGATAAATGTAGGTGTCTTGTAAACATATAAGTAATTAATTTAGACATGTACGTAATTCATGTTTATGAAGTATGTGTCTAGTAAAGAATATGTTAATTAATTTAGACGTAAATATGTGTTGTATCTAGCCACAGTAAATATGTGTTGTATCTACCTGTGGCGTCTGAATAATTGATAGGTTATTCCTTTCCCTGATGCAGACAACTTTTAAGAAATTGTGGAAAAATAACAAAGTGCTCAAAAGGAGAAAGCGTCTTCGTTCCAATTTGCGATTGAAATTGTTATTCCAACTTTCAAGATATCATTTTCATTGTGAGATTATTTCAAAGCAGTGGAACTCCAAGCAATATATGGTGAATGGTAAGTGTGATAAACTTGAAGCAAGAACATAGTATGCTGTAATGAACTGATGATATTATCATGTGTTTTTAATCAGTTAATCTTACACACCCTGCCCTCTGATGATTATGGCTGAAAACTTTGTTCATGACTCACCCATCCCTTTCCCACACACAACAATACTGCAGCAGAAGACTTTAAAAACAAACAGGTAAAATCATAAATGAGGGAAAATCCCTATAAATTCAACAATAATATAAAATAGATATGAAAGCATTGTGACAAAAGGAGAAATTGCTGATATTGAGAAATTTCTCTTGCCACAATGCTTTCAAAGGTTTTCTGCCGCAGAGGCAGCAGAAAGTATCTTTATGTGGGAAAGGGATAAGGGGTACAATGGTTAACCATTACCAGAACAGATGACTAGGAAACATACCTGGTAGGAAAAACATATAAAGTCAAAAACCCTTTCTCACATACAAGTGTTCTTTATTGAAAAAGGTTAACAGAGTCATAAGCAATTGTTCATTTAACAGGTAATTTTACCTTTTGTCACACTGTATTCAAAGGTCATTAGCTGCAGATGCTTCAAAATGTGTCTGCAAGTGGGAAAGAGATTATTAAAATAATAATAATTAATTTTGTAAAGTTGAAAAACATTGTGGCGAAAAGTCAGTATGAAACCATTCAAACATTATGTACTTGTGAGTGGTGTCCTATTTACCCCCCTTTCCATTATTGTCATACAACTTTTAAAAACATTGAAGAAAAGGGAACATTTCTCCATGTTAGCATTTGACACAATTTGTTTCAACTTAATGAATTAATTTTATAGTTTAATTATTGTTAAATATTTTCCATATTTTTGCTTAGAAGTATTTCCAAGATGTCTACTGAACATTTGTCTTTTGTTGTTAGCCCTTTTCTCAACGGCAGACGAATTTTGACGCAATAGACGCAGAGGCAGACGACTTAAGAAAACATTGATGCCAAAGGTTAAATTGCGCATGATGAGCAATTTCTCCTTTGGCCGTAATGTTTATTTAACAATTAAGCTATATTTTATGTAGATTGTTTAAGTTTTTGTCACATGTTTTCAAAATCGTCTGCTGCACATTTCTTGATGTGGGAAAGAGTTAATGTTCCTAGCTTCCTGTAGACTTTCCATGAACCGTTACTGACAGCTGCAATTATCAGCACAGTTCTAACCACAATATTTAAGTAAACTGTAGAAACATTACTGTTCTTGAATCTTTACCCTTCCCGACATATAACATGTCTGCAGCTAACAACTCTGCTAACATCTAGGCAAAAGAAAAAGAGGAAAATCTCTAAAAATGTGGGATTACCTCTTTAGTAGAGTTGCAAATACTGTGGCAAAAGGAGAATTCTCTCATTATGAGCTATTGATCCTTATTCCACTATGTTTTCTAAAGTCGTTTGTTGCAGATGCTTCAAAATGCTTCTACAAGTGGGAAAGGGTTAACTCAGTTAAATCATACCTGTTGTTGTCAAATTGTGATAAAAAAAATGAAAGCATTATCAATCAATCAATCAATCAATCAATCAATTAATAAATCAACAAACCATCAAGCCAATCAATTAATAAATCAGCCAACCATCAAGCCAATCAATGCTCCGCTTTCAAGGTTTCCTTTAACCCTTTCCCTCATATGACAATTCTGCAGCAGACGACTTTGAACATATTTTGTCAAAAAATGGAAAATCTCTT
>JAUELF010231923.1:0-13461 GCA_031471495.1 Clinocardium nuttallii
TACTGCATGATATAACATCTTAATTCACAGTGAATAGTTGTTGACTTAAACAATACAATCATAGTGTGGAACGGGGGTATCTTTTTGTGAGTTCACTCACAGTTCTAGTTATTTGTATAAGCATTTTTTATTATTTGTATTATTATATTTATTATCATTTATGCAATTTATGTTGTTATTATCACTGTGATGTTGTTTTTGTTACAGGACACAATGGATTTATTGTTTGATGGAAACAGCGGCAAACAGAAAGGAACTTGATTCCATTTAAAACATCTTTTAAACAGGCGATCAGTGTCTAAGAATGTGTCTGAAACATTTAGTTATGTCAGCGAGTTTTTAACATTTGTGACAGAAGGTTATTTGGTGTTATTTGGACTGCGTATTCTTAGTTTAGACACCCTAGAGACAGAGATAGAAGAGGATTCTTCGGAAATGAACGAAGTAGAAAAAGAGAAGTATCTAAGAAATATATCATCAAAAATTGTAGATGAAACTTGGTGCAAGATATCAACAACAGAGAGTACACGCTTTGAAAATGACGCAGATGAGATATGCTTTTGTAAAGAAGGTAAAAATTCTTATTAATGCTATGTTTGCACCTTTAATTAACCCTTTCCCATATACAACACATTTGCAGCAGACGACTTCAAAAATGAACAATCTCCATAGCTGCAGGTATATTTGATGAAAAGGTTAAAAGAAAAGTGTGGCAAATGGAGAAATTAATCTTTTGGAGCAATTCCTCTTTTAATTTCGCCACATTGTTAACAAAAGTCGACGTTGCAAAGACATCAGAAGCATCTACATGTGATAAAGGGGTAATTTTACACCCCCACGCCCCCCGGCCAGTATTAATTTGGCGCAGGCAATTATATGAGAGAGAGAAATCACATTTAAACTCATTCTCCCCACCATCATTTTTCAATTTAATCTAATCCTTTCTCATTATTTGTTCTTTTAGATTAAGAGGGTGAAGACGATGACCTGATAAGATGCGAGAATAATGACTGAAAATGGGTCATGGTTTAACATGGAATGCGTTGGTTTAGAGGCCGATAGTTTACCAGAGGGTCCTTGGTACTGCTCAGAGGATTTTAAAACATACGTTGAACAGTACAAGTACTGTAAATGTCAAATATACCAGAAAGACGAACCAATGATAGAATGTAGCTACACAAATTGTACAATTAAATGGTACCATGGTCAGTGTATTGAACTTCGCCCAGAGAGTCAGAGGGTTTTCTCATTTTTTTCACAATGGTAACAATTCAATGAAAAAATTTGATCATGGAGGAATTCCACCTTTTGCTAAGATCGAGTCAAAGTCGTCTGCTGCAGATTTCTGGTATGTGGGTTATGTAAAATCACTAAAATGGTATGTTTTTAAATTTAGACGGGCCCTGGTTCTGTTCAAAAGTGTGTAGAGGAAAATCTCCAGACCGGAAGTTTGAATATACGAAATTTTTGGTTTGGAGAGGGTGCATGACACGATTAGACATGAAGCTGTTAGAAGAAATGACGGGCCAATGATGACCCTATTCTGGAAAATGGATATGCTTAATTTCAGTGCCAACAACCACACAAAGTTAATTTCAAAGATATAACTGGGCAGATGGGGGGGGGGGGGGAGATTGAGATATATGTGAGAAAGAGAGATAAAGATACAGACAGATAGAGAGACAGAGACGGAAAATATTCTGTTCACATTATTTTTTATTAAATGTCAATTCAACTCATGTTGATGCCTTCCTTAAGAGACATGTGGTATGAGGTTCGCTTCTTTTACGTCTGGTATACTTTATTTCATTTGCTGACATATTGGAATGCGACACACCCGATCACTGTTGCTTTATTAATAACTTGCATCTTTTTATATTTATCCAGCATTGAATAGGTGGTTACCAGAGCGATTGAGAATGGATCCCACATGGAACAGGACGGTCAACCTTACTTACTGGCGGCGAGTCCTCAACTGATGAGATAGATTTAGTAAATGAATTTCTCAACCGGGAATTTAAAGGTAAAACTTTAAAACTAAAATTTGAAGATAAAGATATACCATTACATTTAAAAATCACGATTTTAAACGTCATATATTATTTCGCTTTAATTCATTTACAAAACACATTTCCAAAATGTTGTATAACAGAAAATATGCATACAATAACATTTACAAGGAGAACAGTGAATTCAACATTATTGAATATTTTCAATCCATTACATTTTCAGAAAGCATTAAATCTGCCGGATCCAAATTAACACCAGATGCACTCGATAGGCATGGGAAGTTGGCGGGAGGTGTTGGTAAAACTTTGTACCGCGTCTACCGTTCATTGATGGATACAGACAGTAGGCCACACGGTGCTAAAAAAGACAAAATAATACACGAGGACCTGGGCCTGTTTGTAAAACATCTAAAAAAAGAAAAATTGACGGAAAATATACCAGACAGAGGTCACAAAACTTTCATGGATATTAACTCAAACTGTGAACTTAAAACTATACTTAAGTATCGTGAAAAAATAGACAGACTGAGTAAAGGACTTGACAAAAAAAGAAGAGTTGTTGCCAATTGAAAAATATCAGGCTTTATTAAAATAAGTAGAAATTGAAATCATATTGGCAAATTATGGAAGGAATCTGTCATGGCGAGTGGTAAGCGTCGGGGATTAGAAACCGGGTGTCCCGGGTTCGGGTCCCCAGTCGCGACACTACAGTCATGGTTGAGTGCCCATGGGCAAGGCACATTTTCCAGCCTAGTACTGGTTTGTTTTCTCAGGGATCATGAATAAGTGAACTGTTGCCGTGATATAACTGAAATAATTCTGAAAAGCACTAAGCAAATGATGAATGAATTATTTGAATTAAAACGTACACAAACAAATTAGAGTATATTACACATTTAATATAAAAGTACATGTACATGTATATAAATTCACTGAAGATACATTAGTGAAGCAATTATTGTGATCGTGGACACGGGAAATAAGTTAGTTGACTAACGAACTCAAAACTGGGTAGACACGATACAATCGTGCAATTCTTATAAACAGAGGCAAAACCTTTATATGTGTCATTTCGTTATGTAAAATATCAATATTCTGTCTAAAAGGTTACAAAGGTATATAGTAGTGTCTAATGTGGTCGTGGTCAATTTTCCACGCTCCGCGCAGACCATACCAAACCCAGTATCGATACTGTAACCTATAATTGCCTATGTATTAAATGTATACCTCTCGGTTATAGACAACTCTCGCTATGTACACAAATTCATTTCACTATAATAGTAAACACGTAAACCGATCAATGTCAAAGACATGTGTGAGTGCCTATTGTGAGGGCAGTGTTCCGAAAGATGAATAAACATGTCCGCAATAAATTTAAGTACACCAAATCACGACCTTTTTTTATACATGCAGACACATGTTGACACTTCTGCAGTAGGCGACCTTTTTTAAACACTGTGACACAAGGGGGAATTACAATGTTTTAAACAACTTGTCCACGAAGGGCTTTTTTTCAACAATTTTTTCTGATACATCTTTAGGAAGTCGTCCGCTGCAGATTGTGTATGAGGGAAATGGTAGATACGTCAGCATATCTATTATATTCACATAACTGTTCAATATCCACTATCCTGCATTAGGATTACATTGGTCTGAGTATGTAAAAGACGTTGTCCCGAGGATAAAGCTCCTCCGCATGGTCGCATTCCATGTTCTAAAACTCCGTGTTTGACCTTGACCAACTGTGTTTTGGGAACTCAAAGGAAGCACTTTATTGATACGAAGACACACAACATAGGTTTTAATTGACAAATTAGAGAGATATATCGGACCAAAGACCAGTTTATTTCATCATACTCCTTTCACTTCCCTCTGTTTTCACACAAACATAGGTCCGGTGGACACACGTTTCTATAACAGTTCCTTGTACACCACGTGTCTATTTCCGGTTTCCCTGCGAATGCATTAATTCCTTTACACCGTAACTTTTCATTCAAAATGGGCCGTTGCATCAATAGCTGGTTCTCACGAGACATTCCTATAGGGGAATCTACCATAGCAGAATTTCCGATTGCAGAGGATGATGATGATGAGCGAGTCGCCACACGGGTTATCGCAACGTTCGGCGACGATCTTGTTTCTGTTAAGGCCGGTACACCGTTCAATGATGATCCCGCGTGCCTTGGTAAAATATCATTTGATGTCGATTGTCCGTATTTCATAATGACCAAATTACCAGTTTTGCTAAGCATTT
Source organism: Clinocardium nuttallii (assembly GCA_031471495.1). Classification (NCBI taxonomy): domain Eukaryota; kingdom Metazoa; phylum Mollusca; class Bivalvia; order Cardiida; family Cardiidae; genus Clinocardium; species Clinocardium nuttallii. The sequence continues at coordinate 4,264 of JAUELF010231923.1, forward strand.
GACTCTTAGCCCTTGAAGACGTACCATCAATTGGCAGAGCTATTTTTGCTTCCTCCGAACCATTCAGTGTTAATTTTATAACAGTCTTTTCACGAACCCTGTCGTTTTCATGCAACGAATTTTCCCGTGTAATAGCAGCGTCCATCGCGTTTTCACGTAACGAGCTGTCGTGTTTCATAGCTGCACCAATCACGTTTTGTTTCACGTTAGGCTGCCCTACCTCGCACGTACACTTACACTTTTCCTGTGGACACATTCCCTTTTTACAGTGCGAGAAGCACCACCAGACCATTCCAGGTACAGAACTGTAATCTCCCACTGACTTACACATAAATAACTGATCTTTCGGACAAATGTCGGGCGGCGATAATGGATCCTTTGAGAACGTATTCGGAAGTCGATCTCGATATTCTACACCAAGTTGTACCGTATTCATTGAACCAGCAGATGATGCTTGCTCATTAGGGTATATGGTTGTTTTAACGGCGTCAGTTTGTACGATATTTGCATTGTCCGTTTGAAGTCTGATACGAGCATCAACAGGTTTGTAATTTATGGTATCTTTCATGTTTTGAGTGGTGGTAAACGCGCTGTTAACTAGTCGTCGAGTAAGTCCATTGACGTTGGTTTCTGCTGTAGTTCCTAAATTCATACCATTGACAAGAGAACTAAGCATGCCCTTCTGAAGAAAGAACTGCTTTTCAATGATAGGCGTTGCCATTGGCTCTTCTGTTATTGTAACCAACCTTTCACTTAATGTTGGTGCAACGCTTATCTCGGACATCGCCATTGTAGGAATATCAACCCGGACTGTCTTAAAGACATTAGCACCAATGGGCTTAATTTTCGGTTCTATGTTGACAGGTGCTAAGACATTATTCAGATCGAATTGATCTAGATGGTTATGACGTGATTCTCCCGCCTCCGTCAGTTTACCATTTGTTTCAAAAGGTATATGTACAGGTTTATCACCACTGTTAACAGCGTCGGCTATAACAGGAACAGGGTCGAATTGTCCAAACTCATTTCGACGCGAACCCCCGACGTAATATTTACCTTCCATAGAAACCTTCTGTTTCGGAGGATTTGATTGAATACCCTTTAGCCTGTTATTAAAACTCTGACGCACGTGTTGACCTCTTAAACCGTCCGCGGTTGTCATGTTTTTACGATTCTTTTTATAATCCTTTAGATCATTTACGGCTGTAATGATTTCGGTAGCGGACATATCTGTCTGTCCAGATATCGTTGACGGTTGCGATGCTGAACTAATTGAAGTCATTGTTGCCGTAATATCAACAGGAACCCTGCTTGTTTTGTTTGCAGTTTCGAATGTCGATGAAATATTTCCAAGACTAACGTTCATTCCTGCAAACGGATTAATTAATTCTATACCGGTGGGTACAATGACTTGTTGCTTATTACTAGTAATAATCGATGAAATATTGGATCGTGTCTCGTTTTTTCTAGATTTATTGTGTGTACCATCAAATAGTCTTTGTGTAGTTTCGTTAAAATTTAAAAGCCCAATAAATTCTGTGATATTCAGTTTCCCGACCATTGTTGTGTCTATAACTGTCTGTTCAGTTGGATACGATCTTTCTGTTTTTCTAACTATTTCTGTTACGTCAAAACCTATCAAAGGGTTTATTATTGTCGAATTAGTTATCATCTGATTAATTGGACTGGTAACGTCAATACTCTCGGAAGGATTTAGTTGGGTATTGGTGGTAGTAGGTCTGTTATTTATTAAATCCGTGGTGAAAGTTGTACTTGGCCTAGTAAAGTTTACAATGGCTTGTTCAGTTGGTGTAATGTTCGAGTTTAGAAACGACGTAGGTGTAGATCTCTGTTCACCGGCCGTGCTATTTTCTTGCCAAGCTTTCAGTGCGTCAGTAAACATAGCAAACGTGTTATTACCAAGGAAATCTGCATCAATAATTGTTTGATTAATGTTATTACCGGCAATTTCTGCACCAACATCTGTTTGATTGATGCTATTCACTTCACCCGCAGTGTCGTTGAACGTCACTTGTATGTTACCTGTATCGAGGGGCCTGATTTCAGAGATGCCTAACATGTTCAACAGTTTGAAGTTATCGCTATGCATTAAAGAACCAATATTTGCTTCCGATATCGGAGCATTTCCCCTAGGGTCAATCGGTAGATACGGGTTTATGTGTAATATTGGAACACTGCTTGACAGTGTGTTATCGTTCATGTCTTGGGTTACTTTGTGAGTTTTGCGTACAGGGTCTTGCACCACCTCGGATAACACATTTGATATATGTCCATTCAAACGGTTTATTCCAGATGTGTCACGCTGTCCTCGAACACCAAACCGTGAAAATTGCCCTGGGAATTTATCGAATGATAACTGAAGTCCCTGCTCTTCGATTGGATTACCGTCGAAGGGGTGTGTCAATAATGCTCTGTTTCTCTGTAGTTCTCCGACAATTGTTTCTAGTTTATGTAGTATTTGCTGATTCACATTCTCAGTTCGATTAGGTACGGACTTGTTATCTACAAACGTACCCTTAGAAGTGCGGTTTAAGAGTTTAACTTTGATCGGTGGCATGACGTCCGGAACAGGTAAATCCTTCCATTTAATCGCGTTAGGTGTCTCAGTACTTATCGTTTTGCCATCAGCTGATAAGCCAGATGACAATACCAATGGGATACCTATGTAAGGCGGCATGACCTGATCGAAACTTTCCCTAAATTGTCCCCCAGCGTCCTTGTTTCTGTTTCGGTTCAGTCTGTTTAAATCCCACAAGGTTGAAAAAGTGTTATTAGTTTGTTCAATTTTACCAAAGTTCTTGTCAGGTGTTGAGGGATCTTTGACTTCTCCTCCAGCCTTGTTCCAAGGAATTGAAATATCATTGATTGGGATATAAACAGGACCCGTTACTCCAAAGAAATCATCTGTACCAGCATTAGTGGTACTTTGATCAAAACCGGAACCGGAACTTGTTAATGGACCACTGACAAAACCAAAGCTTTTATCAGAACCAGAACCTACTTCAGGTCCTTTCCACACGATATTTGATGATAATTCCTGTTTACCGGAAATGGAATTAGGGAGGGCGAGAGAAAGCATGTTATCGATACTGAAGGGGGATGAACGCTGCTGATTGTTTGACGGCTTAGACTTTTCATTACCCTTAGGTACGATAATTGGTGGCATAGTTTTACCTCCCTTAGATACGAAAATTGGTGGCATTATTTCCGGAGCTGCTAACGAATTTATGATTATTTCAGGACCATTATTATTTTTACCGGAATTTCTTATGTTTTGCTGCATGATGTCTACATCTTCTTTAGGTAAGAAATTGGAAAAATGATTTACGAATTCATTTCCCGATTGCTTATTGTTCTCGTTAAATCGCATTCTTGTACCCAATCCCCATGTCTCTGTCGAAGTTGGTAGCGTCATTTTTGTGAACTGACCGAATGTGGTTCGTCCTACATTACTCATCAAGGCCGGTAGATTCATAAAATTCGTCTTTTTAACTTTAGTGCTATCCATGATTTTGTTAGCAGACTTAAGGTCATTAGAAAGACTGATTCTATTGTTGAGTCTGTTAAGTAATACATCCATTGTCCCTCTTTGATCAGTTGAGGAGGCTGTTGTTGATAGGTCATTCGGACCTTTTACATCTTGAAGAATATTATTATTCTCTTTTAAATCGGGGCTGAACTTTGGGACGAATATATCTATAAACATTTCCGGCTGGATAGGTACCCCACCTATGCCATCGACGTGACCCGACATATCCGGAAAATATGACATCATGTGACTGAAATGGCCGCCATCAGTGCTGGTCGAAGTAGTTTGTCTATCATGTATAGGTCGAATGTCCTTTCGCGTGCCTGTTCCTCCGATTAAACTATTAGTTACTTGATCTGCAATTGATTTGACGGATCTATCAGAGGGTATGTCCACTAATGCCGGTATGAAGGATGTTGTACTCGCGGGAAACATTGGTTTTATTCCTACAATAGAGTCTTTTCCCGATATTCCACTAAAGGGAAACATTGGTTTCATCTCCACTATAGTATCTTTCCCCGATGTTCCACTCACGGATTTCATCTCTGCTACACTATCTTGGTTCGATGAACTCGGGTTATTGCTTATCGTTTGTATATTGACAACAGCTGCACCAGGAAGGGTGTTAGAAGTACCAATGCGATCCAGCACTGCTAGCTGCCTAGTTCTGTCCGACGTTTCAGTCGGGTTGACTCTACTGTCGGGAATAAAATATGTAGATTTCCCGGTCCCGCTGATTATATAATTCGTGTTCATTTCAAAGTTAGTTGTTTGTTCAGTACTTGTTTGAATATTGTTAGAATAAATTGGATCTGTGGGAATGTTTTGTCTTTCACTAACAACACCTATAGGAGTCCGTGTTGGCAAGAAGGTCGGTGTCTTTTCCGTTGTGGCCTCAACGAATGGATATATATCTGGGCCTATGGTCCATATAGAATCACGAGGTTTAAATGTATCTGTAGGAATCCTAGGTCTAAACGTAGATGTAGCTTTGTCACCAAATAAATGTGTAGTATCTCTCATAGCAAATTGGGTAGTGTGTTGTCCATCTACCGACGGGTTCACAAATGGACCACTAGCTTTACCTGCATCTGACATTGTAGTGTATCTTCTCGTATTATCGATACCCATCGTCACATATGTTGGAATGGGCGTGCTCGTTGTCATCGTGTATACGGGAGGTCGGGTTGGCACCCGTGCAGTAGGCCTAAAACGGTCGCCAGGTTGTGTTGGCAATCGCACACTTGGTCTCACTGGGAATATAGTAATCGTATCAGGGACATCGACGATATTCTGATTCGGTTTAGGCGTTGGTAAGAGTACCCGATCAAACAACGAATCAGATACGACTATAATCTTCTGATTAGTCTCCAATGTGTCATTTAGAGTTTCGTTAATGACTATATTCAGAGGATCGACGGTGTTGATTGTTGCGTTTAATAGATCAATTGTTTCATTATATTGAATGTTGATCTGTGTTGTTTCTTCAATTGTGTTGATGAGTGGAATATTATTAGTAGTCGGCATTGTTACACCGTTAATTGCAAGTGATGACTGCGAGGTTGTTACTTCTGGCATTACAGCGGCTTTTGGTATTCGTGATACATCAGTTGGCATTGTCCTAAACATAGTCTGCGTGACATTTGAAGAGGAGGGAGCTGTATCATTAATTACATTCGCATTCGTTGTTGTAATGTCATATACACTGTCGAAAAATCCACCTGTCATATAATCAGGATAGAGTGGCGTTTCGTTACTCCTGTTAAGTGTTTGCCCTGTAGTGCCGTTGCCTATATAAGGCATCTCAGTTGTGTGACGCGGCCCAGCTATTGCGTTCTTAAATGACGCTGTTGTTGTTGTTGCGTCTAACTGCTGTGTTGTAGATGACGTTGTTGTTTCCATGTTCAGAAATAAGGTATCAGTATTGTTGAAGACATCGATACTTGTTTCATTTGTACTTATTAAAGTGTCATTTGTTAATCCGGAAATAACATTTCTAGTATTACTTGAAACGGTATTATTTGTACTGGTTAAATTATTATTATTGTTTGGTATTTCTGAATACGTATACAGGTCATAATATATGTCATTTGGCGCCCCACCTTGAACATTTGTCGCATCATATGTGTCATATGTATCTTGCCAGTTTACAACTACATTTTTAACAGTTGTAGTATTGATATTATTAACCTTGTTCGTAGTCGTGACATTTTGTGGAACTTTGTTGGTGGTATTTATAAAAGGTGTGGACTCATTCCCGGTGGTTGATGTAAGACCTGCGTCATTCAGAACTATAGGAGCTGTCGTATCTTGTATTGAGATCTGTTTATCAGGATGGTTACCTTGATTTATATCAGGTTGTAGAATAGTTGTATCTCTACTTTTTTTTACAATAGTGCCAAATCTCGCTTCTCTTGACGACGTTGAAATTGTTTGTGGTTCAATTAATTCACTAGCAAATTGGTCTCTCGTACTGACGTATTGTCCATTATTTATGGACGAGTCTGGTATATTTCTAACATATGTAGACGATTCTTTTATTCGAATTGGACCTCCGATAACATCATATTTAGCAGTGGTAATGTCTGGTCCGAAAATCTGCTCGGAAGCTATCTGTTCGTGCATTACTTTTCCAGTATTATAACTAGTAGCTTGATGTATTCCTTTAACACCAACATCCGTTGTTGTAATGTCATTGCCAACAATTTGCACATGCATTGCTTTACCAGCAGTGTTAGAAATATCTTGATGTCTTCCATCAAATACATTGACATTATTAGAAATATCTGGATGTCTCCGATTACCTACATTGGCATGATATGTTTTGTCTTGATGCCTTCCATCAAATACATTTACAGTATTAGTATTTTGTTCATGTCTTCCGTCAAATCCATTGACAGTATTAGTGTTATCTTGATGCATTCTATTAAATGCATTGATATCATTAGTATTACCTAGATGTCTTACATTAACACCAATGACATTATTGGAAATATATTGTTGTATTCCATCAAATATATTGACATCATTAGTTTTATATTGATGTCTTCCATTTACTAAATTGGCATTATTAGTGTTATCTTGATTTCTTCCATCAACTACATTGGCATTATTAGTGTTATCTTGACGTCTTCCATCAAATACATTGGCATTATTAGTGTTATCTTGACGTCTTCCATCAAATACATTGGCATAATTAGTGTTATCGTGATGTCTTCCATCAACTACAATGGCATTATTAGTGTTATCTTGATGTCTTCCATCAAAAACATTGGCATTATTAGTGTTATCTTGATTTCTTCCATCAAATACATTGGCATTATTAGTGGTATCTTGATGTCTTCCATTTACTAAATTGGCATTATTAGTGTTATCTTGATTTCTTCCCTCAAATACATTGGCATTATTAGTGTTATCGTGATGTCTTCCATCAAATACATTGGCATTATTAGTGTTATCCTGACGTCTTCCATCAAATACATTGGCATTATTAGTGTTATCTCCATGTCTTCCATCAACTAAATTGGCATTATTAGTGTTATCTTGACGTCTTCCATCAAATACATTGACAGTTTTAGTGTTATCTCCATGTCTTCCATCAACTATATTGGCATTATTAGTGTTATCTTGACGTCTTCCATCAAATACATTGACAGTATTAGTGTTATCTTGATTTCTTCCATCAAATACATTGACAGTATTAGTGGTATCTTGATTTCTTCCATCAAATACATTGACAGTATTAGTGGTATCTTGATGTCTTCCATTTACTAAATTGACATTATTAGTGTTATCTTGATGTCGTCCATTTATTAGATTGACATTATTAGTGTTATCTTGACGTCGTCCATCAAATACAATGGCAGTATTAGTGTTATCTTGATGTCTTCCATTTACTAAATTTACATTATTAGTATGATCTTGATGTCGTCCATTTACTAAATTGACATTATTAGTGTTGTCTTCATGTCGTCCATTTATTAGATTGACATTATTAGTGTTGTCTTGATGTCTGCTATCCAATACATTGGCAATATTTGTTTTACCTTGATGTCCTCCATCAAACACATTGGCATTACTAGTAATATCGAGATGTCTTCCATTTACTAAATTGACATGATTAGTGTTAGCTCGATGTCTTCCATCAAATACATTAGCATTATTAGTAATATCTCGATGTCTTCCATCAAATACATTAGCATTATTAGTATTATCTTGAAGTCGGTTATTAATCGCTAAACTTGGATCATTCAGCTTGTCGGAGCTTCTAGTTTCGGACGTAAATATATTTTCAAAATTAATTGATGATTTCTCTGCTTGATTGATCCGATTGGCTGGCTCCCAAACGGACGACACCGTAGCTGATGAATGTAATGTAGCCAAACTTCCGGCAGGTGTTGTCGATTGTTCGATTTTCACATTTCTCTCCAATGTCGAAATGTTTTTTGGCGGTACAGAAAATTGAGCAGTATCTAGAATTGCTTCTCTCGATATCGAATTAGAAGACGACAAATCAGATGGTGCAGAGATTCGAGAAACGTCTGGAGATATCTCGCGTGGTGATGGCGTATTTAATGCAGTTGCTGATGCTAAAGGCGTGTCAGTCGACAAGACGATTCTGCCAGATACTCTCAGACTGTTTGTATTTGAAGGTATCCGTAATAAAGCACAATCGAAATACATTTGACCAGCCAGACTGCTTTCAAGACCTGCAATGATAGAAAAACAAACCCATTGATTCTAACAAATAAACATTATCACACGCAAATATATGAGCCGTTCAACGAAAACACCAACATTGTGTGTAATGGGCCGACACATTCCGTCTTATGGGGGTAGATTTATAGAGTAATGACTCCTTCAATAGAAATAAATAGAGGAGTCGAAAAGTGTATGCAAGGATTAGCCTGCGCGGCATGCTTAGGATAATCAGGATCGATACTTTACGCAGATCAAATCAATTATCCTACGGTTATTGTTTTTAATAATTGTTTAACTCTTTCCCACATACAACAAATATGCAACAGACACCTTTATAAAGATCATTATAGGCAAAAAAATATGGAAAATCTCTAAAAATGAAAAATGTAATAATAATTGGATAGACTGCTTTGAAACATCTTGTTCTTTTGACACAATGGAAAATTGGAAGCATAATTTAACAAAATAGTGGGAAAAGGAGAAATTGTGGGAGAGCCTCAGTAATCACTTTCCCACATGCAGACCCTTCCAGATACCTCTAAAGCAGACAACTTTGAGTTCTCCATTTACCACAATGTTTTTTAACACTGATCTAAATTAAACAGTCATCTATCTGTAGCAGCTTTCTATATTTCTCAAATTGTTGTTTAACTCTTTCCCGCATGAAGACGCTTTCTGACGCCTCTGCAGCAGACAGGTTTTTGAAAACAGTGACAAAAGAAGAAATTGCACAAGTCGTCTGCTGCAGAATTGTTGTATGAGGGAAAGGGTTAAGTCATCTGCTGTAGAATTGTTGTATGTGGGTAAAGGTTAATGCAAGTTTCAGAGCAAACATGGACTTGTTTTCTCATGTGAGTACTTTCCCCAAATCAACCCTTTACCCACATACAACAAATCTGCTGCAGACATCAATTCTATTAACCCTTTCCCCATACAACAATTCTGCA
>JAUELF010231934.1:0-13460 GCA_031471495.1 Clinocardium nuttallii
AGAATATGCATTTGCAGACTCAGCAGAAAGCGGAACTAGGTTTGTTGGCATGTCGGATCAGTGTATGGTTACTTATTTAAAATAATGTTCGTAAAAACTGAGTCTGATAAATGAGAAACTGATAAGTATTACCGGCTTTTAAACATTAAGATAATTGTTTGATCGGTAAACACTAGACTCACACTGAGGAGCGTTTACAATGGGTAATGGTTCCGGGTCGTAGTAACCCTAAAATAGTCCCTTGTGAAATTTTGAAGGAGAAATTCTCCTGCCCTGTTTCACTGAGATGAAAAAGGTGAGAGAGGTATAACATTTTGATTTGCTTTCATCTGAAGCATCCCTGTATCATTTATGTTCGTTTATTTGTATATTGCAGGACTATTTCTTTCGCTGCGGCGTGGCCTAAACGGTTGGAAGTCGATGCAGTTCAGGGAAGGATTCCCACTAGAAATGTTCACCGTTGATGTATACGACGCGAAACAAATAGCCTTTTTCTTTTGCTAATACTTGAGGACAGTACATGCAGTTTTCAAAACAAGAGCACAAAATTACAATTTCTCTGTCGATGAAGATCAGCAGAGGTAAGAAAACATACATTTTCACTTTATATGTAATTACCTAAAACGTCACAGTTCGGACTCCGCAGTTTACCGTGGTACTTTATGTGGTTTTTGTTGTATGGTGTTTTACGTCGCTTTCAATAGCTTTTTTAAGTTATATTACTAGACGTTCCCTGGGTAAATAACCAGTACTACTTAGCCATTTATTCTGGCACAAGTAGGTCAGTCGCATTGCTAACCAAATATATCTGAGCGCAAAAAAGAGAAAGCAAGTATTACTACCATTCGTCAGACCTGTCCGAAGCCGCGACCTACCACATCTACCTACAACAACACTATACACATCGAGGCTGTCATTTCAAATGCAAAACGAACTGTCTGTGGCATGCTGAATACATAACATGGTCACTGACAGTTTGTAGAAACTGACGCTAGGGTGTATTAATCATGCGACAATGTACAGGGACTATACACATGTTAGAATATACAAGAGGTATACACGTAAATCGCGCTTTGTGATTTAGTGTCTTATTGACTCTCTGATTTGTTGTATTCATTTAAGTTACATTAACGTTAAATCTAGTTTGGTTGCACTTCGAGCCTTTCGTTTGGTGAAAGTCCGTGTGTGTATGTTTACAAGCTCGCCTACAAGTTCAGTGTATATAGAATGAACGAGTCCACTAGATCGACATAGGCTGATCATAAGTTTATAGTTGATGTATACAGATACACCAGATCATTCAAAGATGTTTGCAGATTGTGTTGTAGATTTTCAATTGTTTCTTATTCTTATTTCACCAATATGCTCACTCTCTTACACTATCGGTTCATTACATTTACCTCTGTCACAGACTCGGACTACTTTCGGGTTCACGTGACGTTTAAGTCACGTGATCATGGCCATAATCCAAAATGGCTTCGACACCATTGAAAACAACAGCCGAATAATGTTTTGTATGTTGCGTTAGTAATTCTAAATGTTATAAATAGAGTAGTCGAAAAAAGATCACTTTTCTTTTACATAGTAAAGTAACATATGAGGGGCAAAATGTCCGGCCGATGTGGAGCTCGAACCCACGAACCTCACAACAATAGCTTGGCGCTCTAACCAACTGATCTAGCCGGGCAATCATGTCTTGCCATCACATCCAGATACTACAATATATAACCTAGATAACATATGTATTTATCTATAAATGTGTAAAACTGCCGAAAAGTAGTCCGTGGCGTTTTGCTAAATAAATTCTTTTTTGATTAGCAAAGTTAGAAAAAGATCCCGTAAATGGTTATTGCTTACACCAGTGACACTCATGTAAAACACAGTTATCATGTTTCGTCAAAAATCTTGACATTGAGCCTGTTGCAAAGATGATAGTGAGTGTAAGGAACGGTAACTCTGCCAAGGAGCAGTATAGCAGTAATTAAACTCAAAGTACAACATCAAGAAGCAGTTTACACGTATGGGTGCCTAATTAACACTCAAAATAGTGCCAATCATGGGGTTGTGAGTTCGAATCACGGCTCGGCCAACATTCTTTCCGACGTTTGACAAAAGTCAATGCGACATGCGTCATGGCCCCAGTCGATGTGGAAAAGCAGTCATTTGCTTGGGGAGATCGTTGTGTGGAGTACTGGTGTGAGAAAACCAGGAAACACATGAGTAGGTGAACTGGCCGCCGTGCTATGACTGAGAAATTGTTTAAAAAGGTGTTAAACCCCAATCAATCAATCAATCATATTCAATGCACGATTTGATAATGAGCTAAATAATCTACTCTGACATTTTACAATGGTACACATATATTCACGTTACCCTTTCCCTGATAAAGACATATGTCCTTTGCAGCAGACGATATTTTAAAAGTTGATTTTTCTACAATCTATCAAATTCATGACTGCAATGGTCTTGATGCCGATAGTACATTTTCCTCAAATGTGTTCAAAGCAAACACCACTGCAAATATTATATCAGGAACAAGGTTTATTAAATGAAGGCTTTTCATCGACAACTGTTTCAGACGTGTTTTAATTGTCTAAGTGTTTAATGCCGCTTTCAACAGTGTTTTAGTCATATCACACTTACGTATGTTAATTACCAGCGCTGTAGGTAAGCGTATCCTGACCCTAGCCCTTCATCCGTAAACATACCCCAGGTAGCTAAGAAGAAAGGTTAGTAATACTACAAAGTTGTTAATTGTAACCAGACCGTGGATCAAACCAAAAGGAAAGTCGAGAAAAAGTAATCTGATGATCATATCACCTCTTTTCGAAATGTTGCCAACTCTTTAATAATTTAAAATACTTCCATATTTCTATAATATTGACATTTGTGTCATTTGTCTTAAGAAAATAAAACTTTAACAACGTCATATCGGGTACAGGGATTTATATAAGGGTCGGTAGTGTGTACGTAAATATGCGAGATGTCCTCGTTTAACCATTCATGTATAATCTAGGTTTCGATAATCAAAGTCCAAAATAGAGATTATTATTTGAAAATGTAACACTTGAGTCGAACGTTTTACAAAATGGCGGTATCGATCGAGTCTAAAAGGCGTTTAAGTATTGTATTGATTTCTTTGTCAACAAGTTCACCGTGACATTGTGTTTTGTGTTTATTGCATGATTATAGCTGTACAGATCATGTCAATAGAGGAATCGAAGGTTTATTAAAATGGCGGAATTAATTGTTTCTGAAATCGAGTCTGACTATAAATCTTTCTTGGAGTGTGACTTGTGCCGATTAAACGGCGAACCAGTAGACGGCGTCAGCGTCTGTGTAGACTGTATGGAATGTTTATGTAATACCTGTTTAGAGATTCATTTAGATAATGAAGTTTTTAACGGACATAAAACTGTCATAAAGGACAATCTTCCGGTGAATTTCACGTCTCAAACACTGCACGAATTAAAGGATATGATATTTTGTGGGACACACGAAGTGCGGTTTGAGTATTACTGCGAGGACCATGCACAGTTTGTATGTCCGCCTTGTACGAAGAAATCCCATCGGGGTTGTAAAAGAATGACTAAACTACAAAATGCACAGGTATCACCACAAGCAGTCTTGAGTGAGATACAAGAAATAAGAAAGTGGTTTCAGGAAGTAACGAAACAACGCAATGAACTCAAAGAACTTGAATCTGTTGAAACGAAAAGGCAGAGTCAATTGAAAACAACTATCCTTGCAAAGATTCAAGCATTCGCTGATCAGGGGGATAGCAGTGGCAAAAAAGACGATACGAAAGCTGTAGATTTGCTTTGTGATGACGTTAAAAGGATAGTTCGAATCCAAGGCAGACATGAAGAGTTGGTACGTGCAGTTCTACATCTAAATGATAAAGAGATGACAACGGTTGTTTCAAGACGAGTTGCACTGTCTCTTGAAATATCCTCACTGAAGAAAAGCATTGAGAGTGGAATTGGTCGTAAGGGCAATATTAAGAGAGTATCTGACCGGCTAGAAGTATTTGAGGCCGTCATAGACGAGCTACTCAATGGATCGCAGTGTGATGACAATGTCGGTTGCTTCAACAGGATAATACACATTATCAAACAAAGCGAGTTGTATCAAGATACGAACGAAGAACATGTATATAAGATATGTGAAACTGAACCCTCCACAGAGTCTTCAGATGTAAATACCAATCCTCAAGCTGCTGTTAGAGAAACACGTACTTACAACGATGTCGTGGTTCAGAGGGAGGATGCAAGTGATACGAAAACGCAAGGTCCCTGCATCACCGAACATCTGAATGCATCTGCCGATGTAGATACTGAGCCAGTTGACGTAACAGGTCCGTGTACCAGCCAGCAATCTGATAGGTCAAGCGTTGGGCATGGGGGCAGATATCTTGATAGAGTAGATGATAAATGTCTAACTCCAGACTGCGCGAAACAGAGAGATACCAATATACCCTTGTTACAAAGTGATTTAGAATACATTGGGGTTATAAATGTATGCGCTGAAGGGGAGATACATTGCAATATTGAAGGGATAGTTGTATTAAAAGATATGCGGGTAGCATTAATTGATAACAAAAATAAAAAGTTGAAGATTTACGACGGATCTTTTAATTTCCAGAATTCCTACAGACTTAAATGGCGTCCTGTAGACATATGTGTTGTAGACTATGACGTTAACCGTGTAGCAATATCATTTGCTTCTAGGAGAGTTGAAACTTATGAAGTAAATGAAAATAAAATTTGTTATGTACGTGGCTTTCACTTGTCTCTGAACTGTACGAGAATTTGTTCTATGTCGCGTAATACAATAGCATGTTTGGTATCAGGTATTAAATCGATGGATGACTCTTGGGCTTCTTTTTTCGCAAACAAAGATGAAGATGACATCGAAATACAGATAAGAGATATCAACAATGGCAGAATAATACGCTCTTTTGATACATTTGATAGAGAAATTTGTAATCCTACAAACATACTACACGACAACAAGAACAATATCATTATTAGTGAGCAGAACAAAATAAGTGCATTCGATAGAGATGGAGATAGATTATGGTTTTATAAAACCTACAAGGGAAACAAATTAAAAAATTGTTTCGGCATGGCCATGGATCCAGAAGGAAACATATATGTTTGTAGTAATGGATCAGATAGTATCCACCAGGTGTCGTCTTTCAACTACAAAAGTAACCGTGTAATCATACCAGATGTGTCGTCACCACAGAGTGTTGCATACGACCCTCATCAAGAGCGTCTTATTGTAGGAAGTTATAACTCCAAATTGGTGTACGTTTATAAATTCGTCTGATATGTCAGCAGTTGTTAGCAAGTAAAACAATTATATTTGAATCTGTGTGTTCACTTCAGTGTTTGTGAACATGCACATTAAATAGTAAAGAAAAAGTTATGTTTGCCTGGGAAATATTCATTTACCCAAACCAAATGGGAATATAAATATGCTTGCTTCCGTTTCTTCTTAATGTATATTCTATTAAAATGAGAAAAATTAATAGCTCGACATACGTGTGCTTAAATCATTGTTGATTAGCCTCAGACATTGCGACTATGCTGCAATGTAACAAAGTAACAGTTTGCGTCGATTTGCCATGTGCTTCTCTTCTTCTATTATTGTTGCATCCATCGTATAGATAATAATACTGTTTTCTGAATTATCATTTGCAAGGGTAAACGTAACACCAGGTATATGTCGGTTATTAGAAGGAAATTTATATTTAAAATGTCCCCGTTATGTAAAGACTTGAAAAAGTGTTGGTCTTTTTGGGGCTATGCTTTTCACTGGTATTTTCCGTATCGCATTATGTACCTGTTTTAGAGTAGGAATTAATTTGAAATAATCTGATATTGATACATGGTGAACTCACAATAATTCCTATATTTTGAAAACAGCTTAGCTGCAGCTCTGATCTAAACGACATAAACACAAACGTTTGTTAATTCGAAAAGCAATTGTATCTTTCTTTGGAAAACAGAGTAGCAGCAGCTCTGATTGGGTGTCTGTGCAGTTCTCCTTCTGGTCGGAATCAATCAATTGCTTGCTTTTCATAAAAGAAAGTTAAGGATTAATGAATTATAAATAACAAATTCCGTTAAGCATACTTAGGTGGATCACTCTATGGCTTTCGACGTCGAGTTATAGCGAGTTTATTATACTTATCTTGGATGCAGATGTTGTTACTAATATATTCAAACAAGAAACACGTAATGTCACAGGGCTGTTTTCTTGATATGTTTTCATCACTGACTTTCTTATCATAATCGAATTAAATACTAAGAAATTTAACGGTCCCTTTCGACTTCCAGTTTTCGTGAGTCCATTGTATATATTTTCTAATGTCAGCTTTTGTCTTCTTAATGAGAGTTAATTCACATATACCTTGTTTGTATTAAATGTGTATACAGTTTAACATGAGAATGACATATTAAGTACATCATTAAAGGAAGGTTTCGTTTCTTTTAAATAAATCAGATTTCGCCTTTGACAAATTAATTAATTTGATCTTTCTTTGACTTTTTTACATTGCCGGATATACACAATTTATCTCGTAAAAATCTTTGAAAAGCCTTTAATTTATTATTTTGTAAATGTAATGTATAGTAAAGTATTGATTTTTAATCACTTTCTCGTCTCATATCCCATTGATCTAGCAGTAGGCGTCCAAATAGCATACACAAGATCGAAACTAGCATTACTAAATGTAAAATTATTTAGATAAGGCTGTTTTGAAAATCGAAGGTCGAAATGTAATGTCAGGCATTTTAAGCTATGTACGAAGTGCTCAAGGTGAGCTATTGTGTGATCACATTTTGTCCTACGTCCGTCCGTCGGCCGTTGTGCGTCGTCAACAATTGCCTGTTAACACTAAATGCTACATTTTGCATCCGAGTTCATGCAAGTTTATACGGTAGATTGGAGTTGAACGCCGTTTTAACAATTTCTCAAGTCATATCATGTATTTCCTGGTTTTCGAACACCAGTACACAACAATCTTCCGAAGCAACTGGCAGCTTTTCCACATAGACTTAGCCCATTGGTGGAAGACGAACGACGCATGTCGCATTGACTTTTGTCAAACATCGGAAAGAATGTTGGCCGAGTCAGGATTCGAACTCACAACCCCTGGATCTACAGCCCGCGTCGTTACCGACTGAGCTACCGGGACTCGGCTTTTAACTTAGAAATTATGGTTAAAGTTTTGTGTGCAACTGCATTTAGAGACCATATCTTAGTAACTACTTAATGCATTGGATTGTCATTTTATACAGCCCTTCCCAACTATCACACCTATGTAAACAATCAATACTTCGATAACTGCGATTAATTTATCCAGCATTTAATGCAAGTTATGACCCTTTTTAGACTCCATATCACAGTAACATAAAAAGCGGTGGAATAGTCAAGCACGCTGTCATCTGGCAGCTCTTGTTCATGTTGTTGTGTTCCAGGGTTACTAGAGCTATACATAGAACAAGACGACCATGGGGGTCTTATATATCATAATTTATTAGAACTATGATAGTTCCAACGGTTTTTACTGGCGGTCATGTTTGTTAACGGATTGGAAAATGTGAACAATCTTCGAGGAGGGTCATCATACGAACATTTGTCACAATTATAAGAGTGGTCTATTCTGATAAACCTCGTCCTTTGTCCTTCCGACCGTCGTTAACATCAATTAGCTTTAAACAACATTTTCTCCAAAACTACTGGACCAATTTTTAACAAAACTTGCTTTGATGGTTCTTTTTTAATACATTCAAAGATTAAAATCTGCGGGTTCAGAAAGGGTAAAAAATACCAAAACGTTTACATTATTCTTCCCTCTGAATCCGTTAGTTTGATTCTTATATAACTTGGAAGACATGTTCCCTTACACAAATTGTTCCAGTCATATTGATTGAGTGAAAAACATGGTGGCCATGACGCACTATAAAAGGGCCAAAATGACTAAACTTTAAAATTCGATTACTATGTAAGTGCTAGTCTAATTTCAAGATAATTTTGAAAAACTTATATTTAGAGACCACTTACATAATTCTGGCTGGAAGACAAACATTTAAAACCAGGTGACATTCGAAAAGGAATAACATTAGTTTTAAGTTTCAAATTGCTTATCAAAGAGATAATAGTTTGAAACTTGTGCACGTCAAATATTAGACCTGAACATTCTAGAGAAAATATCTCTGCCCAATCGCTATGGAATGATACCATAGCTTTTGACACCTGATCGCTTTGGTTATAAAACTAAGATAAATGGTAGAAAAACAGTTCACAAAATTGGTATGAATTGGATCTGTAAATTTGAAACTTTGACATGTGAGGTTAAAGACAAACCATAAGTTAACTCTAGAGAGTGAGACTATTTGTTTTCAGATGAATGCTCTTTTTAATTCTCAATTAAGATTGAGATAAGTGTATGCTTGATTTAAAAAAAACTAGGACACGAGGTCAAATATTAAGTAAACATTACTTACACATTAGTGCAGCCAATCTCCATAAAACCTGTTGTCAGATTATTTTCTATCATGTTTAAACATGGGCGTCTCCTCGCAGTATCAGTTTGGGTTTTTACATGTGTTTATTATAGAATGTAACTCTTCTGACAGAAGAACCCCTTTCTTTGATTAAACAAGTACCTAAGTTTGTGAAGTATGCCCACGTGATGCAGAAGAACCCATTTCTTTGATTAAACAAGTACCTAAGTTTGTGAAGTATGCCCACGTAATGCTACTGTGTTATCTAAATAGTGGTTTAAACATATAATACATGCCTCCAGTGACTTTGACCTCTGACCTCTGACTCTGATAATCAAAATGGGGGATGCTTTTCACAATTTTAATCAAGTATGACACGTATTATAATCACCAGTCGTACCTCTGTCTCTACATTGTACCCACAGTTTGATATATGTCTCCTCTAATGTTGACCTTCGAAATTAAACATTAATTAGAACAGACACACTCACAGCATGGAACAGAGCACTATGTTCAGGGTTTAATAATTTCTTGGTACAACTCCGCGCAGTATGACTAGGATCTTCTTTTTTATAACAAGCACCATTGAAGCATTTGTATACACGACAGTCATGATCGAAACAGGACGATAACAGTACAAGTATGCAATATTGTCGCAATAGCCATTGCCATTAAAACCTCAGAAGATCGAAGGGACATGGCTCAATACAGTCTATAGAAGCATCATGCATGTCTTTATCAACATACTGTATTTGAGGCGTCTCGCGAGAAAACCAACATTATGGACTCTGCGTAAACTGTCGACCCTGCTCAACCTAAGCATGCCACGCAGGCTTACCCGGATGGACGATTTTAAATTGAATGGATAGCCTATGAGTAAAAGCAGAAAACATTGTGACAAAAGGAGAAATTGCTCGTTTTGAGCAATTTCCTATTTTGTCACTATGTTTTCGAAAAGCAGTCTTCTGCAGGGGCGTCAGAAAACGTATATATGAGAGAGAGGGTTAAGAAAATGTTCACTTGGTGGAATCGAAGCAACCCAATGTCTGTTTTCACAGTCTACATCTTGGACATGGCGTTATGGTATGGAAAGTGTTTAATGATGATGGACTTCCCTCATTTACATCGCATACCATCCCAATAAACATTTCGACCACCGATTTGATTTGGAAGAGATCTGACGTAATGCCAGCTATGTGCATGGTTTAACAAGGGTGATATGGTGTATTTCAAACGCCCTAAACAATTAGTTTCGGAAGAATTTGAAAATAAAAGTTCTACATCTCTCATTGAAGCTGATTATGTCAGGTTTAAAGCTAAATATATGCTATTTAGATACTATCTCGTCGAAAGAAACTTGCACTCTCATCGACATTGGTGGACTAAGTACGGGGCGACAGTCACGTTCAGTTCCAGCCTATTTAATTGAATAATTGATAAATACATCGAGAATATTGATATTTTACAAGGAATTATAGATCGCTATAACCAGGAGGGTATTGTCCTGATTTGTGGTGACATGAACGTTGATATCAGGAATGCTCGAATAAACAGTGAAAATAAACGAACGTCAGAATTTGTACAGTTTCTACAGAGAAATAACTATAAAACAATAAAGACAACTGGTATGCATTATACATTTCGACCTACGGAAAAGGTCCTCGATTACGTGATAGCCGGAGATTGGCAGACTGATCTCTTTGAAAGCAATACGGTATTGAACGATGAGTGTTGTAGTGTATCGGATCATTTACCTTTACTTACCTGTATAAGAACGTGTTTAATATCGTATGAAACACACGCAACTCCATTTATAGCATGGCAAAAGTGCAAGCCTGTTGATAAAAACAACTATGAGTCGTTACTAAGTGCCTACTTATCATTCATTCAGTTAGACACCGTTCAGCCTACGTCCTCTGATATTGAGAAACTCTATAAACATATCATATCGTGTATACATACAGATGGAAAATCGCTACCGATTGATACATTCAATATTCACGCAAAACGTTATTGGAATAAAACCATAAAACATGCGCATGAGCATCACCACAAAGCATGCAGATAATGGAATGGATATACAATGGCCATAATAGAGACACAAAATGAAAAAACGTTTTTACAAGGAAATCCATGAAACGCCATCATGTGATATTTAAATGTTTTGGGGTAACATCCGGTCAAAAAGGAAAACACGTAGAAACTATATAAATGAAATATCATTCCAAGGATCGACTACACGTGACCCGACCAACATTGATAACGCATTTTCAGCGTATTATAATGAAGTCTTAACCCCGAAAAACTATGAACATTCCGACCCTGAATTTCAAAAGTTCACAGAAGATCGTACTCAACTATTTCTAGAATAAGATGATAATCCTTACACGCATCATATTTATTTCATAAACGTTTATGACATTACAACCATAATCATATGCTTGTCCTGGAGACTCACAAGTTAATTCATCTAGTAATTCAGAATGGGTTGATTTCTTGCATTAGAACATGCAACTATAAGTATTTCTTGTGAAAACAGCCCTTTTATGGCAATTGGAACCAAGAAAGAAGATCGACATTACTTATATAAGTCATGTTTCCTTACCTCTCCTGCTCCTACATACAGATTTGTGTGACTTTGTGTATTATATGTTGTAAAGGTGCTAGCTATAACGGGTTAAATAATTGCAAAATGACTACACTTTGCAGTGTTAACGATAAGTTGTTGGCATTTCGTTTCGACAAGACCCCTTCTGACTTCCACCTACACTTGTTCGACATACGAGTTGTAGTAATGTTAAGCCTTGCGCGTGCCCATAAATATGCACAATAGCTAGATAACTTTGTGCATGTTTATGTTCGTATGTATGTCACCACTATCAGCATAAAGACAATGACCATCATCATCATTTGCTCCGTTTTCCTTTCTTGTTTTATGTTCCTACTTTGATAATTATTTATTCCGTTTATACATTTATCACATTATGTAATCTCTGTAAAAGAGGAAATAAAGAGTATACGTTTTATTTGATGATATATTCATACTAAACACATAAAATGGAAATCAACCCTTATTCCGCAGTTCACCTCTTTATAAATTATTTGCATGTTTGTGATATGCATGAACTGAACAGCAAAAGCGAACAATGCCGACTAATATGTGTACGTTCATGGTCTTGTCTTGGTAGGCATGCGCTACACGTGTATCGGTATTTTGTTTATTCTATTCAGTAACATGTAAACACGTTGTTACAGTCATGTGGAATGCATAATGCTGCAGGAATTTGGAAAGATAAGGGTTTAAATCATTCTTCAATAAGTAAGGGCTAAATTCAAACTCAATAATTAAGGGTTAAATCACTCTTCAATAATTAAGGGCTAAATCCTTTTTCAATAATTAAGGGACATATCCAATAATTAAGTTTTAAATAATTCTTCAATAATTTCACATATAAAGTGGGCTTTTTTTGTCAATTCGTCCCGTGTTAGTGTCCTATAGTGTTATATACTTCTTCAATAATTACATGTAAAGGAAATGTCTTAACATGTATTTTTTTTCCATTTCGTCCTTTGTGTAAGTCTTAAAACTACCATCACTCCCTCGGACATGAAAAGAGACATCTTTCGCATATTTCAGATTAAGATCGCCTTTGTACAAGAAAACATCTCTGCTATGACTGCATTCTGTAACTCTCGATTTCAATACCTTTAGTTTAATCCCTACTTTCACTTTATGAATATTATCTTGCCAGTTATGTTTGTTGTTGTTTTTAGCAATTGTATCCTCTGATTCCGTTTGGTCAAGACTTGTCAAGTATACTCCCTTTCCGTATCTAGCGTCACCCGAAGATCCGGATTGTTTAATCCGTCCTGACCTTGCGATCTTTCCAGCGGAATCTTTTCCAGTCCAGTGGTATAGTGTTAGTTCCTCATCGGAATCATTAGAACTGCTGGAACCTGTTAGGAACAGAAAATATGTGCTTTAACTGTATGGTGGTATAGTTTTCTTTCTGAAAGTTGGTATGTTTATAATGTATTGCCTTATCTTCAGAAATATGAAATAACAAGACGGCCATGCTGGCCCTAGTTCGCTCATCTGAATTATGCAATGTACTGCAATGCAAAACACATCAAATCAATTATTGTAAATGCAGCCTCTACAGTGTTAAAAAGATATTTCCTTCATTTAGTCCAGTGATCTATATTTGTTTGCCTGAAATGACCCATATTACAACATGGACTAGATATCATCAATACAACATTCTGACAACGTTTTAACAATATTTTCCTTCAGTGACCTAGTGTCTGACCCAATAAGACCCATATTCAAACTTGACCTAGATATCTTTAAGACAAACATTCTGACAAAATGTTAAACTGCTGAAGGAAAAGATACCTTTAGGGTGCTAACAAGTTCTTCCTTCAATTTGGCCTAATAAAACTACTATTTGACCCCAACATGATCCATGTTCGAACTCGACCTACACATCATCAAGACAAACGTTCTGATAAAGTTGTGGCCTCCAGAGTGTTAACAAGATTTGCATTCAATTTGGTCTAGTAACCTATTTTTTAAACCCGGCTTGACCCATAACTCAACCTTGGCCTAGATATCATCTAGATAAAAAAAAACCCTGACAAAATGTCAAGCTCTTGAATCAAAGAATGCGGCTTCTACAGTGTTAACAACATTTTCCTTCAAGTTGGCCTAGTGACCTAGCTTCTGACTCAATATGACCAAAATTCGAACTTGGCCTAAATATGTTGCTGACCAAATATAACAAATATTCGAAGTTGATCTAGATATCCTTAATATAAATATTCTGACAAAAGTGTTACCTTCAGTTTGACCTTGATACCTATTTTCTGATAAAGTTTCAACATGCTCAAGTTGAAAATGTGGCCTCTATAGTGTTAACACGATTTCCCTTCAATTCGGCC
>JAUELF010231944.1:0-13457 GCA_031471495.1 Clinocardium nuttallii
TGGTGTGAGAAAACCAGGAAACACATGAGTAGGTGAACTGGCCGCCGTGATATGACTGAGAAATTGTTAAAAACGGCTTTAATCCCCAATCAATCAATCAATCAACCATGGGAACCAAAAGATAAAAAATACACCAAAAGCGTTTGCTAATTTCAAATAATTGTGTAGAAATGTTCCTTAAGTCACACTCTATCAAATTACTTATAGACCTGTTGATTCGTAGAAAAAGCATGGCAACGAGAGGGCGAGCTGTTTTGACATAAATATAAGTAAAGTGAAAACTTAAATCTTCTTCTCCAAAAGTATCTTGCAGATTTCCAAATAATTTAGGCCAGTAGGGCTTATGCCATGGTGTTTTGTCTGTTGTGCGTCTGTGCGTCCGTAAACAATTTCTTGTTAACACGATACAGTCTTCAATTTTTATTGTATCTCAATCAAACTTATATGGTAGTTAGATATCCATGAGAGCTCTGTTCCTTTCCAGCCAGATCTGCTCATGCAAGACTGGATTATGGCCCATAGTCTTTAGTTTTGATTGTATCTCAATTAAACTTATATAGTAGTTAGATATCCATGTGAGCTCGGTTTCTTTCGAAAACCAGCCAGATGTGCCCTTGCATGACTGGATTATGGCCCTTGAAATTGTCAAAATTGCTATAATTCAGTTTGTGAACACATTAGAGCCTCAATTTACTAACTGTCCTTCACCAAACTAAGATAGTAGTTAAATGTTGATGAGAGCTTCGTTTCTTTCGAAAACGAGCCAGATCCGCCCATGCATGACTGGATTATGGCCCTTGAAATTGTCAAAATTGTTACAATACAGCTTTTGAACACAAGCCTCCATTTACTATCCGATCTTCATCAAACTAAGATGATAGTTAAATATTGATGACAGCTTGGTCCCTTGCCAGTAGAGCATTGGCCCTTTAATGTTCCTTGAGTGATCCTCTATCAGATATCCTCAATACCATGTTTATTGGTCAAAAAATGTAGCTGCCAGGATGTGGGTTTGTTTTGCCTTAAATGGTTCTAGTGAAACCTTCTTCTCAGAAAGTATCTGGCTGATTTCCAAATTATATTGTAGAAATCTCCCTTGGATTGACTCTCTAACAGATTCCTTCATGCCAGGTTGATTGGTTTTAAAACATGGCCGCCTGAGGATTGGGCTGATTGGAACACTGAAAAAATACTTTCCTCTGTAATTGAAAGGCCAATTTATAAAAAAAAAAATTGAAATGTTCCTTTGGTGACAGTCTACCAGATTCCTTCGAGCTCTCTTGATTTGGAAAAAAAACAACATGGCTATAGTGGTTTAAAATTTTCCTAATGGATGGAACGATTCATGATCTGATTTAAGCTTTGTTTTAAAAAATCTATGATAATTTGCCATCCCCTTCGCATTGTTGGCTACAAAATAGCAATTTTGGTTTTGTGATTATGTTGTCGCTTCTACTTAACTTATGATATTGCTTTAAAACATAAAACAGTGTGTCACTATTATCAAGTGACTTTCAAATGCAGGGGCCATAACTCTATTACACATGACTTTGTATTCATTTGCATGAAATATGTATAACCTTGTAAATGCTTAGTTTAGTTTATGATTAACAAATTGAATCATGTAGTTAGAATATATTAAGAGAGGGATAGCATGATCCTGTTGATCAGATGATGGTAAGAACATGATTATTTGTAATAAGACCCCCAGATACAAATTAAATTGGTCCTATACTTTAAGTCACACTTTAAATTTAATTTTTGCTCTTTCTTGGCAAGAATTGGTCCAATTTCAATCTAGCTTCACAAGACATAAGTTAGTTGTGCTTTGATAAATTTTCGGCAAGTTTTTGGCCCCTCAATTTTGTTTCATGCATATTGTTTGTCTGCGCTATTTCTTGACCACCATCCGATTTCAATGTATTCTTACAAGACATAAGTACCAAGTTTAGGTTTGCATATCAATATACATACGCCTAGATTAATTTTCAGGAACTTTTGACCCTATGATTTTGTTTCATGCATATGTTTTGTCTGCGCCATTTCCTAATAATCATTAAATTTTGTCTGATGCCAATGCAACTTCAAAAGACTTGTTCATCAAACCTTGCTATGTACATTTTGCTTTTTAATTTTCAGGCAGTTACGGCCCTTTGATTTGAACGTCCAATGTTTTTCAGTCTCGAAACTTCCATCAAAATTGTTAGATATATGTGTCAAGGCAGTAATTTAAGGTGTTCCTCACCTTCAGTGATAATTTATTAACAATTTTACATTCAACTTATGGATCAGTAAAATTACTCTTGTTTGTAACCTCAAACTTGCACATCTTCAAGATGAAGATACATTTGAGCTGTGTTCACAGAAAACCACAAGTATTGAAGCAATAATGTATAATTCATGATGAGTGTAGATAAAGATTTGCCTGTCCATCGATACAGATTAATCAAAATGTCAGAAACTTCCGGACTAATTAGCAAACAGTGGAAAGTAAGATCAAATTGCACCGAACAGGTCGCAAATACCCTATGGTGTGTTTTTTCTAGAGCATGTCTCATTTTCTGTAATATAATCAATCCCTTTGAGCATAGAGCTCTTCAGTTGTCCCAATACCAATGGCACTATAACTCATGCATTATGTATGTTCTGAGGGAGTTAAATGCTCTGTTAAACATAGCCAATACTATTGATTTGTTAAACTACTGTTAACTGTTTTTTATTGCTCAATCCTGTCTTTTTATTGATACGGAGACAGAAAATCTGAAAGTTCAGGTTGTTTATGTATGAATAGTATTGTTGTAGCTGGAATCATAATGTTGACACAACAATCTTACAGCCTTCAAGTTGAAGTTTGATCTGATTATGAATAGTTCTCAATGAATTACAAAATCTTACTATGAATTCAATCAGTTGTGAACCTTTTCCCACATACAGCCTCATTAATTTTAGAAACATCTGAAGCAGAAACATTTTTAGAACATTATGAAATTGCTCATCTCCATTCAATAATTTTACATTCACTGAGATTTTCCGTAGTTAATGTCTAGTTGTTTTCAAAGTGATCTGCTTCAGATGAGTTGTATGTTGAAAATTCCCTGATGGCTGGGTTCTTGACCCTTTCCCTCATATAGAAGCTTTCTGATGCCTCTGCAGCAGACAGCTTTTTGAAAACATAGTAACAAAAGAATGCATAAAACATGCAATTTCTCCTTTTGCAACAATGTTTTCAACTTAAGTCATAGGCTATCCATTTAATTATAGAGATATTTCATTTTTGGAAAATATATATTCAATGGCGTCTGCTGCAGAATTGTCGGATGGGGAAAAGGGTAAACAGAAGATGAAAATCAAATCATGATTGATTGCATTGTTTACAGATTCATATGATCTGATTCTGACACCCTGTTTCTTCAATTTTACTTTATCACTAAAATTTAAAATCAAGTAAACAGGATTTTGAATCAAGCTTAAATTTACAACTTCTTTGGCATTCAGCAATTCTCATTTTTGTATGTGTTAAAGAAGCTAGTAATGAAAACATTCTATACATGACATCATTTTGATGAAAAATTGTATCATCAAGAAATTTAGAAATTTAGAAATGTAGTTTTGACAAATAATTGAAAACATTGTGGAAAGGAGAATTTAAACAATCTTTTCAGCAGCTGTCTACTGCAAAGACTTAAAAATATTGTCTGTATCAGGAGAGAATGTTTGGTAAACATCATAAGCTTCATCCTTTGTAAAAAGACAACAATATGAATCATGGCCTATGATACTCAAACTGATAGAGAACAAAGTGTTTATTTCAATTATTGATGCTGGCCCAGTCATACAATGGGTAGAGTTTCAGCCTTGAGATTAGGAGACCATGGATCAATTCCTGGCCCGGTCATTTAAGAACTAAATCTTTTCATGCATCCATGGCAAACAAATATTGAAAACATTGTGGCAAAAGGCAAAGAAAGAATTTACTCATAATGAATAATTTTTACTTTTGCTACAATGTGTCTTTTCAGTAATTACTCATTCATTTTATACGTTCATTCAGTATGACATATGAAAGTTGTTAAGCAAATGCTTTTTCCAGTTTTGAGAACTTTTAATCAAATTGGTTCCTATAATAGTTATTAATTGTAGATGTTCAAGACATTAAATCTTGTCAGGCATTTAAGAGCTATTCATCCTCCTTGTACCATTTTTCCAACTATCTATACAGAATGCGAATTTATTAAGGCTCCTTTAGTGACAGATCTAGTTTACACAAGAAATGTCTTAATATGACTAAACTACAATTGAACACAATTGAACATGGCAATTGACATTAAACTAACATATTTCTATTATCACAGCATAGATGTTTTCTTTATTAATTGAAGGTTGCTTTTGTGTTTGTGAGAGGTATTGTGAATAATTCTAACAGTGTTATTTTTCTTGCTGTATGTATTTCACCTGTAATTTACCTATATGAAGGTCAATGTTTACCTGGAAAGTATTTATTGTTGGTAATGTGAAGATGAAAGCAAAGATGTGTCAAACCATGTATGCATATTTTATTCACAGATCTAGTAAATGTTGAACCAAACAAACAATCTGATATAAATAAGGAAGGAAATATTTCGGATACAGACTCTGTTCTGAGTGATTCATCAGAATGCAGTAGTTCTGGTGAGGAGTCAGACTCTGAAGCCAGTGACTCAGATTCATCAAATGGTCCTAATGTTTATAATGTAGACACTGAACATGATGCTGAAGAAAACCTTAACGCTATAAACAAGGAAATAGGATTGACAAATTCTGAAAATAAGACATGTTCAACAAATGAAGATAACGTTCTTGAACATTCAGATAAAGGTAGTTCTGTAAACGAGGAGATTTGTCTTGAACATTCGGATAAAGGTGGTGCTGTTGCAATGGAATCTCGGCAGTTTGATCAGTGTATGACTCCAAGTGATGTTTTAAACTATGATATGGCTGTTGATACAATGGAAAATATAGGTGATACAAATGAACCTCATTTGAATGTGAATAAAACGGATGAACTAAGTGGATGTTCAGAAAAACAAAATGATGACAGTGTTCAAATTGGAGAGTTTCCTAATGCAGGTAATGCCGTGAGAACTGAAGAATTACCTTCAGAACTAGATGCATTGGAACAACAAGATGATAATGGTAGCAATGACAATTTGTTACAAACAGATGTACCATCAAAAGATGAAAATAAATTAAATGAGTCCCCTGAAAGAGATGAATTTGTCACAAATTCAGAAACTTTACAAACTTGCCAAGAAGAAAATACACATGGGCTAGCTAAGGTCACCGGTGCACAAGTTGTTGGCTCTGTTCCTTATGGAATTTCAGAGACAGATCTTTCAGATGTTCTTGATAGGCTAATAAATGAGTCGGACATTGTTGATAATGTTTCACCTGTTGTTTCTGATATTGAAAATGATCCAGACATGAAAGAAGTTGATGATAAAAGAGAGTCCTCAGGCAGTCCTAATGCATTGTCTGATGGATCAGAGTCAGATAGTTGTTCATCAGTGGACAGTGATATATCTGGTGATGAAGGAGTTTCTGGAACATGGAATCCTTCCCCTCTGTATTCTTTTAATGGAGAGGAAGATGAGGATGATGAGGATGATGACGAGACATCTGATGTAGATGTTGTAAATGTGAGGCAAGATGAAATTGATTCAATCAATGAAGCAGAAAGTGTTGGGATAGCTGAAGATAATAAATTAAATGAGTTAAGGGAAGATGTTAAAGGATTAATGGAGGAAATGGAAAGTCTAGTAAAGGAAGGACAAGATACTGAAAGTCGGCCATCAATAGAATTAGATGGTACTTCTATAGAAGTCGTTGGGACAGCTGATACCATCCAAAGTTCTTTCAAACAGTCCGATAAAAGTAGGAGCAAGCTTAATACCAATAATGATGAGCAAAATATGTTGCATGTACATTTCCAGTCTCCAACAAACACACTGTTATATGACCCAGAATCACCCATTATTGAGAAGGTTTCAGCAGAAATGCAAAATGAACTTATTGATTATGATGATGAGGCCAAAGACAAGGAGACTGAAAAAGAAAGGAGTGGTGAAACCAATCAAGCGGAACTTCAGGCTGAAGTTGTGAAAGATTTGAAAGAATTATATGACGAAATTGAGTGTTCTAGAGAAACTGGTGAAGATAACATTGGTTCTAAGAAAGATTTAGAAGCCAAGGTTTCAGGTGATAGTTTGGATAAATTAGAAAATATTGCAGATCCCTTGAGTTTTAGTCTGTATAAAAGGAAAAGTGTAGATGAAGCCGGTGAAGAAGAGGTTGTTCTTAGGAAGAAAAATAATAGGAATTCGGATACTGCTTCACATAGAAGTATGCAACTATCAGATGATGAAAGTAATCGATGTGACTCTATGATAATTCATGATTTGGAATTGTCTACACCACCCATTGACATTCAATTTCCACCAACTGTTGAAGAAGTTATGACAATGGATTCAGCATCAAGTGCTTATTTAGAAAGTACACCTGATCTCCTTGAGAGAGAAGATGAAGTTGGAAGTGATGATAATGCTGAAATGAAAACCAGCACAGATTCAATGATTATTTATGATGATGAAGAAATTAGACTGAATGAAATATCGGACTCATTTAATAGAAACACAGAATCTAGAGACAATGCGGGTGAGCCTTATAACAGTATTGTTACAGAGACAATTAAAAATGTGAATGTTAGTACAACTGAAGCGAATATACAAATAACTAAAGGTACTAACATGAAAGAGGATGAAGATTTGTTAGTTGATGAAAAATTTATGTCAGTTGTTGAACAAGATAGTGATAGAGATCTCGCAGAAAAATTAACAACTGAAATCAATCAGCATTATGATTTAGATCAACATATTTGTAATTCTGATGATGAAGTTAATGATAACAATTCAGCTTGTGATGTTTCGTTAAATGAGACTGTCATTGAGGCTCACACAGAAGTGCCTGATGTAGAAGATTATGTTAAGATTTCTAATAAATCCAATCTTGAAGGTGTTGAAAATGATACAGTATCTGGTGGAGACCTAATTTCACAATCTGAAATTGTTGAGACTATTAAGGCCAATAAAGAAGTTGTCAATGATAACATAAAAGGCATTACTGAAAAGAATGGGACGACAAATGCACAGATTGTAACCATGGAAATGATTCTACACCTTCTGACACAAGGTACTTGTATGCCTGAAGTACATTGCATATAACTGAATAATCAAGAACCTGGCATGCAGTGACTCTGATATATGACTTCTTCACTCTCTGTATTATGTACTGTAGATAGAAATACAAAATAGGCTAGAGCTTTAGATAAGGGGAATATGCATTTCGAGTATCTGTTATACAGAACTTTATGTAAGAAGAGTATTTTACATCCCCAGATCCTTATAATTGTTATGACCCTCAGACACTATGTTGTGGGTACTCAGTAGAATTGTCTCATTGAGACGATTCTTTAAATTACCCACAACAAAGAGTTCAGTTGGAGTCATAAGAGCAATATAGTTGGGACCAGTTTACTGCTCAGATTTTGGTTTAGTATGATTGACTATTTATACTAAGCATTTATCTAATTTGTTGAATTGAGCCAACCATTTTGATTTTTCATCATGTAAAATGGTTATAACTGTTTTGTGAGATGTGCCAGATGATGCTTCCCTTATCATAAACTCTATAGGGTGTGAACCTGACTGGAAACTATACTCACACTCACCTGTTGTAGCTACCTGCTTTATCATTAAAATACTACTCAATCTTGTTTTCATACTTAATCAGAGCTCAGGATAAGGGACTTTTTTCTTGTACTTCACCCTTTCTAACATGCAACAATTCTGAAACAGACAACTTTGAGAACATCTAGGCAAAAATATAGAAACTTTCTAAAAATGAAAGATCAAATATTGAATAAAGTTGAATAAACATTATTAACAAAGGATGATGAACAATATCTCAATTTGTCACAATGTTATCAAAGGCATCAGAGAGCAATTTGCATATGGGAAAGGCATACATACTCTATGTTCAAATGACTTGAGCATAGGATTTGGTGGGGGAATAAGAAATATTGTGGAAACAAGACCAGTTTACTCTTCTTGACCTCTGATTTATAATAGTATCTGTTCTTTCATATATATATATATATATACCTTCTGCTATACCTTTCCCACATACAACAAATATGCAGCAGACAACTTACGCAATATATTAGGTAAAGTATGTGAAAAAAATTCAAAGTATAGTTATTGAAAAGGGTTGATCAAATTGATTGTGGCAAATGGAGAAATTGCTCATAATTTCTCCATTTGCCTCAATGTTTTCAGAATTTGTTTACAGCAGTCGTGTCAGAAAATGCCCGCATGTGGGAATGGCTATATATTCTGTATGGAGTTTACCCAACTTATAAACATTTGAGTTATCAACTGTGTTTTTGAATTAGTTTAATTTAGTTACATCATAAATATCTGACTGTGCTGAGATTTCAGCTTAAGAGTAGATATGATTACATGCTGATCATGGTCTGCATTAATGGCAACCGACATTTTCCTCTCATTCTGACTTTAGAAATAATATTTCATTCTTGAATAAAATTGAAAACATTATGGCAAATGGTGAAATTGCACATAATGAGCAACCTTTCCTTGTGTCACAAAA
Source organism: Clinocardium nuttallii (assembly GCA_031471495.1). Lineage (NCBI taxonomy): Eukaryota > Metazoa > Mollusca > Bivalvia > Cardiida > Cardiidae > Clinocardium > Clinocardium nuttallii. Next base: position 8,701 of record JAUELF010231944.1, read on the forward strand.
CATATAAAAGTCGTCTGCTTCAGATGCATCAAAATGTGTCTGCATGTGTGTGAAAGGGTTAATGTCAATGTCAGGTTGTTATAATTCAAACATGTATTACATCTATCCATAATCATCCATCATCATTATAGAATATAAACCACTTGTAGCCTTATATCTAGTAGCTTGGCAGTTCTGAGGGCTGTAACTCACCAACCATTCTAAATATCAATCTATTTCTCATTCTCAATTAACCCTTTCCCACGTACAACAAATCTGCAGCAGATGACTTTGAAAACATCCATACAAATTTATGGAAAATCCCCTTATATGAAGGTATAATTATTGGAAAAAGTTAAAAACTTTGTGGCAAAAGGAGAAGTTGCTTGTTTTGAGCAATTTCTTCTTTCGTCACATTGTTTTCAAAAGTTGTCTGCTGCAGCCTCAAAGCATCTGAATGTGGGAAAGGAAACAAGGAAACATAGTTAAGTTTAAATGTTTATCCGAGCAAATCCTTCAAATTTTAAATTAGATTACTTTTAGAATGATCAGTTACTATAGGCCTAGTTTGAGCATACAGAGTTTTGCATTTTCTCCAAGTATAATTATTGTTCTTGCTATAAAGGAGACAATTCGATATATAAAATACATTTTCTCTGACCACTCATGATTTTGATTAAGCTTAACTGTCCCTTTCCTACTAAAAAAAAATAGTCACACTAACAGACGAATTTTGAAGAAGACATTGGGTCAAAAGCAGTAATTGCTCATGAGCTCTTTTTCACTTATTATACATTTATAGAGAGTTCCCTTATTTTCACGAGGATGTTTTCAAAGTCGTCTGCATCTACAGTTTTGTTGTATGTGGGAAAGGGCAATGGAGCAATGTTTCACAAATGATATTGATAATGCTGTAAAATCGAAGCTTTTCCTGATACTGATGACTTGAAAATCAGTTGTTTAAAGACAGAAAAATTGCTAATTGTCCACAATGTTTTCAACCATTGATCAAGACTGCTTTTCAGTAGTTTAAATAAATTCTTCTCAAAAGAGGATGTCTCTATAATAATCGTATCAGGTACAGTGTTTCTAAATTCCTTTAGATATAGACAGTCATATTAGCCACCCAGACAGAGTCCTGGGCTGTTTTATAGCCATAAGGCCTGCAGTCATCACTGCTGATATATAAAAGTTACAGAATCTGTATGGAATCATTTCCATGCTTAGTAGTACAGTATTTATATTCATAACAGAGCCAGACTACATCATTGAGGTCTAATATGTATTGTTAACCCTTTCTCACAAATAACAAAATATGTAGCAGACAACTTTGAAACCAAATTTTAGGCAAATATGGAAAATCTTCAGATGATTGTATGATTATTGGATAGAGTTGAATATGTTTTGCCCAAAGGAGAAATTGGTTGTCATGAACAATTTATCTTTTTGCCTCCATGTTTTTAAAAGTTGCCTGCATTAATAACATTATAATGGGGTTGCATGTCGTTAAGGGAGAATGAGCTTGTTGTGAAGTCATTACTTTAGACTCTTCCATATTGAAAACATCTGTAGAAAGGCATGAAAAGTCTGGAAATAGGAAGTAATATTTTGTATCCTAGAAGACAAAAGTTTTTTGGAAGATGAATAGTAAGTACATAATAGCAAGTATACTTTAACCAAAATGTTTTCATATTATGTTGAATTGGAAAAGGTTAACACTGTAATAATAATGCCTGTATCTACAGAGGTTAGAACTGCATGAGTCATATGGTGTGTGATCAATATTAGTCTGTGAACTTCTCGTATTATACAACATGTATAGCTCAGTCTGTTTTCATTATAACAACAACAACCTATTTGCATTCTTTTTAACCCTCCCCTCATATGACAATTCTGCAGAAGAGGACTTTGAACATATTTGGTCATCAAATAGAAAATTTCTATAATTGAATGCATGGATAACCTGTGACTAAAAGTTGAAAAGATTTTGGCAAAAGGAGAAATTGCTCGTTTTGATTAATTTCTTCTTTTGTCACAATGTTTTTAAAAGTCGTCTGGTGTCTATGCGTCTATAGGTGGGAAAGGATTAAGCCTTTCTCTGATTTAATATGACTTGCTAGCTGCTTCCTCAGAAGATGACATTTGAAAACATTGTGAAACCTAGCTTGTATTATTTTTCATCTCTTGGGGTCAAAATACGATGATGTCTGAAGCAGAGGACGTCTAGACATCTAGGCAAAAGTGAGGAAAATCATTATAATAGAAAGTATAATTGAGCGGGACTCTGCAAAAACCAACCTATAGGCATTTGAGACCAGTGCACAAGCACAGTCTGATCCGGCTCTAAATTGTTTACTAATTAGGAAAAGAAATGTTTTGGATCCTTGCCCGGCTGTAGCTTTTCCGGGGACTCTTAACAGAAAATACAATACATGGAAAAAAACAAGGAATTTAATGTTAAAATGCTGGAAATGGTCCGAATACTCCGGGGTCCACCGAACCATTCCAGGGTGTCCATGGAACTGTTCCGGGCTTTCCATGGAACCGTTCCGGGTTGTCCATGGAATTTCTGGGTTTTCAACTTAAATGTACTGAAATTTCCATGGAAAGTGTCAGATTATCCCTGGAAAGTTGTCCGAATACTCTAGGGATTTTCCATGGATTTTGGTAAGAGTCCCCGGAAAAGCTACAGCCGGGTAATTGCATAAAAGCATAGAAGCGCAGGAAAGTGTTTCCACTTACATGTAGACACATTTGAAGATGACATCTGTTTTAATCACCGTGGCAAAAGGAGAAATTGCTCATCATTTTCACGGTTTGTTATATGTGGAAAAGCGTTAAGGTTGGTTTTTGCAGCAAACAACCACTCAATTAATGAATAGAGTTGCAAACATTGTGGCAAAACTATTGTTCATCAGTACTTTTATAGTAAACAAAAGGCAAACTATTGTGATGATTTCTGGAAATGGATACATAGATTTAAATAATGCATTTCTCAACATAGGAATACTTTTATATTTTTCGTTTCAGTTTTAAGGTTATAATTCACAATGTAAATATTAAACATCCTAAATGTATATATAATTGCATGAATGTGCCAGAAGACTGTAACTGTAGCATTTCATACCATGTACTTACCTTACCGTACACTGTTTTGCAATCATTTATGGCTCATTATCCACTTAATGTACAAGGCCCACTTCCATTCCTGTTACTTTGTTTCCATATAATGCTTTCCCGCATACAGACTCTTCATGACACCTGCAGCAGATGATTTTTAAAAACATTTTTGCAAAAGGAGAAATAACTCATAACATCAATTTCTCCTTTTCCCACAATGTTTTCAACTTTTGTCAGTAATTATAATACCTACAATTAATAGAGATTTTCCATATTTTTCACTAGACATTTTCAAAGTCTTCTGCTGCATGTTTGCTGTATATATGAGGGAAAGTGTCCATTTTATAAGGAAATACTTATGCTTTGTATATATAAAGTATGATCAGATATGCCTTAGATAAGGAAAAATAATCCCATTTTGTTGAAATAGGTCGATAATCTGTCCTATGGATGGTGTTAGGCTTTGTGAATATGATTGTGGGATAAAAACAATGGTTTCCGTGTTTGTCAGTTTGCCAGAATTATATGGACAAAATATAAACCTCAACTTTGTCTGTTCAGAATTAATAATGGGGCCAGGACAAACAAAGAAGGGACCAAAATTACTGTGGTTTGGTATGCATAAGTGACGGTTTTTGTCAGAAATTTGATACACTACTATAGATTTGTTTTCAAACAGTGTAGAATTATGTGAGACTGACCCTATGCAGTGCTGTCAAAATTAACCAATTGCAGATCAAAATTATCAGTTAAAATTACTCTTTGATCTGTTAGTTTGGCTTTAGTGCCTAGATGATCAAAATGTTTGAAATGGCAGCAAGCCAATCTTAAATGTTAGTCCAAACACTGGCCATATAAATATATACATGTATTGATTGGAGAGAAAATAAACTCGCTATTGATATTATAGTCATTGTCCTCCCAATTCAGAAGAAAATATTTTATTTTCCAGTGCTTTATGCAATATGAATATGGACATGTATATTTAGTATTTAGCTTATTTAATGGAACAAAGAATTAATCAATTAATAAATATGTCAGATGAATAAAAAAGTAACAGAAAATAACTTTTCACATACTTCAAATCTGCAGCAGAAGACTTTAGGAAAACTGATCATTATATGAACAATTTCTACTTTTGCCACTATGTTTTCAAAGTTGTCTGCTGCAGAGCCATCAGAGAGCATCTGTATGTGGGAAAGGGTTTAAAAGTGATGTCTGTGAAAATAAGGGTTTCAAGAGTAAACTGTGTATTCCAGGCTGTTTCATATGTTTAGCTCTATTCTTGACCTTTTCTGATATCTAAATAATTGTTCATTGATGCCTGCAATGTTCTGGGTGTTGGTATTTGAAACAGGGCTGTTGCTGATATATGCCATATTTGATGTTTCTGTATCAAACACCTACTTTAAGAATATTTATTACAATTTCCTAAAAAAGGAGTTTGTTTCCGCAGGCAAACACACATATTTTAGTCCAGTCCCGATAGCCGAGTTTGAACCCCAGCTCGGAAAACACTTTTTAGCTCGCCAGTACGAAGTACAGGAGAGCTTATGTGTTACCCCCGGCGTCGGCGGTGGTGTAGACACCTAGGTTTAAGGTTTGTGTTTAAGGTTTTCATTTGGGTTTTAAGGGTTTATACCTTTAGGAACCATTTG
>JAUELF010231955.1:0-11349 GCA_031471495.1 Clinocardium nuttallii
ATTTCGATGGGAGGGTCTGAAACTGGCCACTTAAGGCAGGTGGCTGCTAATAACAGGTGACCGTTAGCACAGGTTTGTCTGTATTATAAAATGCAGTATTAATCACTTAACCCTTTTGGGTCTTTGATGCATCTGCAGCAGACGACTTTTAGAAACATTGAGCTATTCCTCCTTTTGCCACAATGTTTATCAACGTAATTCAATTATCGTACACTTATTTACAGAGATTTTTCCAATTTCCACTATTTAATAGAGCTGAAAATATTGTGGTAAATGGTGTAATTGTTCACTCTCTTTTTACAAAAATGCGTAAAAATGTATCTGAATGGTGAAAGGGATAAGACCAGTTTTCAGATATTTTGCTTGTGTAGAATAACTTTTCTGCTTAGTATGACAGGTCAACAATATTGTAACAATATTTTCTTATTCAGAACACCTGATGGAGTTAAGAAACAACAAGTGGTAGCAACACATGATTACAAAATGAAAGAGCAGACAGAAACATGTGACACTAAAGTGCAGAAACATGCTATTAATGGTACTGCAACTCACAGTGATTTCAGAAGGAAACAAAACCCTGCAGCAATAGCTAAAGCTGTGAATGTTCAACAACTTCTTGATGTGATTGAAACGGGGTCACACGGTGCCTATAACAGTCACACTTCAATGGAAACTGACTTAGAAAGTACAGCCAATGATTCAAATGAGGTCAACATGAAAATTAGCAATCCTGACAGCGTTAAAAATCACAATAGTTCTGATAAGTATGAAGTAAATAGCAGAACATGCACAGAAGAAAAACGTAAGAGCGCTCTTGATAGTTGTAGGAGTTCCAAACTTACCTCAGATGATGTAGAAAAGGATGTGTGCAATACTGACATTTATGAGAACAATGAGTGTGACTCAAATCCAAGTACTGGAGCAGAAGGTGTAGGAAATAATCATACAACACAAGTAGATTTAACCCAATCTGGCTTATCAGCAGATTCACAGACATCAAGCAATGATATTGTCTCCCTCTTTAGAACACCTATAGATGTAAAACAACTTACCTCTAAAAAATCTACAGAAGACAAGAAACCTCAATTGACTTTAAGATCGTTAAGATCAAAGAAAGAGGTATCAAATAAAAACATTGATGAAGACTCTGATGCTTTGATTCTTACTCCAGACGATAAGAATAATACTGAATTGTTTAAACAGAAACCACAAAATATTAAAACATATAGCCGGAAATGTTCTATGGATAAAGATGTAAAAACTAGAAAGAAAGTATCTGAATGGTTGAAACATTTACCTAATGGTGAAGACGAAAAAACAAAAAGCGTAAGCAAAGAAGAAGAAAATAAAGATACTGAAGCAGATGTGAATAATATAAAGAAATTGAAAAAGAAATTAACAGCTGCTCTAAAAAAATCAGAATTAATGGGGGAAAAAATGAAAACATTTGCTGGAAAAGTAAGTAAAGATTCCAATGGCACTTTGTTTGGGTTTGAAGGCCTTGATGAAATAAATGACCCCGATAGACATACTGATAATGACAGTGTTAAGATACAAATCGAATCACAAGAAAGGAAGGAAACAAATAAGGCTGAAGAGAAACAAGAGATTTCATGTGAAATTAATGATCAAAATACAATTGATGAAAGTAAAGTAGTTGAGACAATATTACCAATGCCTGAAAGTGAAGAAAAACAAGAAAAGGTAAAGATTACAGAAGTGACTGTGACTGAGGATTGCAAAGGGGATTCTAAAATGAAACCAGTTCAAAGAAAAAGGATATTTAAATCTAAAAGTACAGATTTAAATAGTATTGAAAGGAAAGAATCAAAAGACAATGTCGTATTAAGTGCCAAATCGAGTTTAAATGCCATAAACGAAAGTTCAGATGTACAGGAAAATGAAAGGACTGCAAACGAAACTGATGAAATTCAACTGAACCAAAAGGAAATGAGTGGAAAAGCTGAAAGACTGTTAAAATTTAGGGGATCTCCCATAGGTAAAAACAAGGAGAGCTTAGATCCATTTGAATTCAAATCAAGTCAGAAGACTCCACAGAAACCAAAAGGTAAAAAATCAAGGACAAAGAAAACAAACACTAAGAGTCGGAATGGAAGTAAAGTTGTTTTGGCCAATAACAAACATCCTGTAAAAGATGTATCTGTTTTGAGAGAAGCTGGAAAAACAATAAAAGAAGAAATAAAGAAATCCAAAATACATACCTTACATGGCATTGATAAAACCAGCAAGTGTATCACAAATCCAGAATTGAAGAAACTGGCAGCAAAACTGGACCAGGCAGAAGACTATGATTTGCTTACTTGTACACAAGAAGTTCTAATGCAGATGCCAGACAAAGACACAATTGAAATCGCCAACAAGAAGAAAGATGGAGAGAAGAGAGTCAGGTTTAAGGAACCTTTAATATCAGATTTTATTTCCCCTGGTAAAATTGACATCAAAAATTATTCCAAGGAGAAAGAAATGAGTAAAAATGTGCCCCAAACGATGAGTAAAGTTCCTGACAGTGGTCAAGTACAAAACAAGAAGAAAAAGAAGTGTTTGTATAAAGAGAAATACCTGAATAAACCAGTGACTTTGGAAACAGTTAAAGAGAAACAGATGTCTAAAGAAGTTGAAGAGAAAAATAGGCATAAAAAGCCATCCAATGATTCAGGTACTTGTTGTATTTATCACACAACTCATTTTGTGCTGCCCTCCTTGTCAGGGAGTGGAAAACATTTTGGCTAAAGGAGATTATTGACAATTTCGTTTTTTGCCATAATGTTTTTCAAAGTCATCTGTTGCAGATTTGTCAGAATGTTTCTGCGAGTGGGAAAGGGTTAAGGCTAGTTTGCTCACCAATGTATTGTACAGCGTCTCATGCCGGGCAACTAGCTACTTGACCCCCTTTTCACATACTGAGTCTTTCTGACGCTTCTGCAGCAGAAGACTTAAACACAATGTGACAAAAGGAGAAACTGCTCAAAACAAGCAATTTTTTCTTTTGCCTCAATGTTTTCAACCTTATTTATTAATGATACTTTTATAATATATATGTGGAGAGATTTTTCAGGTTTTGTCTCTAGAAATGTTTTTCAAAGACATCTGCTGCAGATTTGTTGTGTGTGGAAAAAGGGTTAACCTCAATTACCTATTGATGGACAATGAATCATCCAAGGACACTTGTCACAGGGACACATAGGAATGAAGGATTTCCTGATTTTGGATTCAAACTCTTGACCTGAATCGTTGTTACAGATGGAGCTATCAGTGCTTAACCTTTTCCAATATACAATACATCTGCAGCAGCAACTTTAAAAAAATATAGGCAAAAAAAAAAAGAACTTTAAATGAAAGTATTATTTATTGAATTGAGTTGAAAAAATTGTGGCAAAAGGAGAAATTGATCATTATGAGCAATTTAATCTTTTGATACAATGTTTTCAAAAGCTGGCTGGGAAAGGGTTAATAACAAAACACAAAGTAAATATGCAGTGTTAACCAAAAACATATTAAATGACTTGAATTTCAGATAGTGATGATCTCTCAGAAGATTATCGTTTTCATGATGACAGCAGTGGCACAGAAGATCTAGACGTTAACCCTGATGATGATGAATTCGAGCAACCTAACCTAGGTATGAATTTGGTTCGTCCTAATCTCTTATTTTAAAAAGAAAAAGACTTTTTGAAGCTTTTGTTGCTATAATCATTAAATTTATAACATTGTTAGAATAAATGATAGTGTGCAGAAACTACTTAATTCTAATAATATTTCTACTCTTACTCAAAAGAATATTTTGCACATGTTGTTCTGTACTTAAGTAGACCAAATCTTGCCTGATTGGTAATTGGGTAATGCTTGGACCTACATTACGCAAACTTGGCAGGGAGCTTTTGAGGACATCTGTTATACAGTCAAAGTCACAATGAGATTAAACACAAAATGGGGGGTTTAATGTTTGACAAATATATCTTGTTTATTTGAACATGGGGGGTTTAATGTTTGACAAATATATCTTGTTTATTTGAACATGGGGGGGGGGGGGGTGATGTTTGACAAATATATCTTGTTAATTTGAACATGAGGGGTTTGATGTTTGACAAATATATCTTGTTTATTTGCCATGATCTGTTCAAGTTTAAAATGGGATATCAGAATTTCTTTCTACAGCATAAATCATACATTATGAAACACAAATAGCTATAATACATGATTGTACACTACAATGTATACATTAACATAGACAGATACATTCATTCATTTGACCCAATGAGATAAAACTGTATATAAATTTAGGTATTGGTTTGGTTTAATTGTTTACTTGATCTATTGAAAAATAACATTTTTCTTCTAAATTCAAGAAAAACAGCCAACAAAAGTCAAAGTTCAACTAGCTAAAAAACAAGATGTGCCTCGTACAAAAACTGCCAGAATCTACAATCCACCGGATATGAGCAGTGTTAAAGACACACCCCAGATTTTAGTGGGACCACGCTTCAAAAACATGTTTCCTAAACAGAGTGAAACTGAAAGGGTACCTAAAGTGGTAGATATTGTAGCAGAAACTCCTTTGTTAGTAGGCCAAGCTTTAACTGTTGCTGAAACTCCAATGCTTTATGATGAACCTGTAGAAGTGAAAACTGACTTAAACAATGACAATACCATTGCTGAAGATATGAATGAGAACCCTGTGTCACCCACAAACTGGAACAAAGTTGATAAGGAAGTGTCACCTAATATTGACGGTAAAAACAGCGACAGTAATACAACAGCTGAATTTTCTACAGACAACACAAATAAAGCCAAATATGATACAGAGACCCAAGAACCTGAACTAATTTTACCCCAGCTTATCTGTGCAAATGATGAGTGTAAAACAATACCAGAGACTGGATCTGTAGAAGAAGATCTGTTAAACTTTGACATTGGTACATTAGAAGAGACAGATGGGATTGTTATTGATACTATAGCTGATATAGAATCCGAAGATGAAATGGAGAATATAAATGGTGAAAAGCAGTGTGATGTATACATTGCTACGAAGGTATCCAATGCCGATTTGGTACCTGTGGTTGATACAGATGAAACACAAACGCCATGTGACTTTAAAGAGATGATAGTGGACAAAGATGAGTTTTGTGAGAAGATCAAAAGCATTGAGACCAACGATAACACTAACTTTGATAATTCTAAAGACAATAATGCTGGCTCATTGGCTTGCAGTCAGAACAGTGTTTCTATTCTAGATATAAATTATGATAGAAATGTCACAGATGATATAAAGCCATGTGATGAAAGTAGTGAATCAAAATTAACTTGTTCCAACAATGAAATAATCAAATCTGTGTCAGGAAATCATCTTCAAAAAAAGAATAAGAAGAAGAAAAAGAAAAAGCGAAAGTGTTTCATGTTAGAGGACACTCAAGACCAAGAATCAGTTGAAATAGGCACCTCTGAAAAGACTCCAAAACGACAAAGAACTGAAGCGAATGAAGATGAAATGATACAGGAAACAGAAATGGCTGACTTGGATGACAAAAAAATACATGCAGATCTTCATGATGAAAGAAATATCAAACATAATGAGGATTCAGGAAATAGACGCCAAGAAGATGTGATGCTGATTTCACTAGATGGTTTGGAAACTGAACCAAACAGTGTAAAAGAGAGACATTTGAGTGGAATTCTGATATCTCAAGATACTAATAGCGGCCGTTCTAAATCCCCTGAAAACATATTTTGTATGGACTCTGAAATGCCTGCAGTTAGTTTCAGCCCAGAGGAAGAAACACAGGGTGATTACGAAATGACACCGACAAAAAGTCAAAAGGATGGGGAGGTCAGTACCAATCCTGTGTTAGAATCATTTACACAAACAACTCATATAAGTGATACACAAAGGTCCATATCTCAAAGATCCACGGTGCAAGACAAAACTCCTAGTTCCAGTGATGGGAAGAGGAAAGGTGAAGTTAAAGCTTCCCGTGGGTTTTCAAAGAGAGCCAGGAATTCTGAAGAAAAAAGTCGATCTTCAATGGGATCACCTAGAACACCAAAAACTTCATTAAATAATTCATGTGAAACCCCAAAAAGTCAAAGATTGCTTTCAGCAAATACCACACAACCAGACCAGGCTGTATCTCCGTCGGTTTGCAGGATTTTGAATACTCCAAAAAGTGTTAATATACTGAAATATAAATCCCCAGTTGCTAGTATTAAACCTATTTCAAACTATCGCACACCATCAGCAAACACCTTGTCATCTTCACCAGTATCTTCTGTGACCTTGAGGAAAATCTCCAAGTATAGTCCTGGGGTGCAAAGAGTAACCCAATTGGGAAGTCCTGCTGAAATAAGCAAAAAGGGTAAAGATTCTCCTGCGCGAAATGATGTGGAAGTGGTGGAAATAAATGAAAGGAATAATACAGAAGTGAATGATGTTAATATTAATGACGGTTGTTCACAATATGCAACAAGGAAGAAAAGAAGTCCCAAAATTAGGCTACAACTCGGGTCTCAAGAAAGGTCCAAACTGTTGGAGAAAGTTGAAACACCATTGCCACAGTTTGATATAAATGCATTAAATGAAGATATAAGTGACAAGCAATCTATGATTTATTCAGAAAATCCAGATGAATCAGTGATTCAGGAATCTTGTAATGTTGATTACAGTGAATCTGTGATTGATCCACTTAAATCTAAAAAATCAAACCTTGACACTGATAAAAGGTACAATTTCACTGAGATCGATAGTGCTATAGATTGTCAAAAAGGACATAATAAAAGTAAGGGGGTCTTGCATCAATCAATGTCCCAAAGAAACGAGGAATTAAGTCAGGCAAAAACTAGTGAGAAAGATGCATGTGAAGGTAACGCTGATGATGAACCATTAAGTCCTGAGCTCTGTTTAGATGATGGTGACGATGATTCTTTGAAAAGTAACAGTCGGGATACATTCCCTGTATTTGAACTGCAGAGTAATACAAATTATCATAAGGATAAAGATGATGTATCTGTCCAAAAAGTTAGAAAACAAGATAAAGATGTTTCTACAAAGTTCACTCTGGGTTTAAGTTTATGTTTAGAATCTGTAGATGAATACCAGCAGTACGAGGACGAAGAGAGTGAAGCCGAAGTGATCGAGGAATCGGATTTGGAGGAAGAATCCAGCTTAGATAATACAAAACCAAAAGAGTGTCTGGATGATAGAAAAGGGCTTCAATTTGATACGAGTGAAGACGAAGGAAGAAAACCAGTAGTAGATGAAGAGGATATCAGGAGAGTGAAAAGAACCCACCCAAAGAGAGCCATCTTGTCTGATAGTGGAAGCGATACAGGTGAGATGTTGAAAGTAGATTTGTCACATGTAAACATTCCTTCAGAACTTTATGACCAGTGAAGATAATGATCTCTCTCTCTTCCTTAACAGTTTTGACAAATTTCAACCTTTCCCACTCTGCAGCAGACGACTAATAATGAGCAATTCCTCTTTTTGCCACAATCTTTTCAACTTAATTCAATAATTTTTCCTTCATTTATAAATAATTTCTTTATTTTTGACTAAAATGTCTTTTTTGTTGTGTGCTGCAGCTTTGTTGTATTAATTCCAAACCTCTTGTGGACAGCTCTTGTTTCCTTTTTGACAATGTTTTCAAAAGTGGTCTGCTGTAGATGTATCAGTAAGCGTCTATATCTAGGAAAGGATTAATGGTCTTGTTTGTTGCAGAGTTGAAATAAATTGGGAAAAGTATTGATTTTTCCTGGTAAAGCTTACAAGATCTGTGTCCGTTGAGAGCTTATATTGTCAACCTTTTCTTGTGCTTGGTGGAGTCCAGCATCCGGTGTTGTTTTCTGTCTGCCTGTCCGTTCACATTTTCCTACAAATACAACTTCTCTGCTTAAGCCAATGGTCCAATTACTAAAAAACAATTGCACACAAATGTTCCATAAGTGATCCTCTTTAAAATTCATGAAGAACTTTGGTTACTGCAGCATCAGAAAAGGAACAAAATGCCAAAACTTTAAAAGTGTTTGTGTCCATAAGTACTGGACACTCAGTGGACAGATATAATAATTGTTTGGTACAAATATTCCTTGGGGATCTCTTTATTGTTGAAGTTATTTTGAACTTTGAAGGTATCTTTATCAGGGAATGGGTTAATAAAAAGTCAGATCATTTAATATAGTTTGTCAACATGTTTTTCTTTGAAAGAAACAGAAACAAAGAAGTATTAAAGGGATGGGAACTGATATAAATCAAAACTCAACAAAGAAAATGTGTTTGCTCATTTATTTGATCTTCTCCTTTGTGCTGTGCTTAGAATTTCCTCCTCAATCGAAAAATCTAGGTTTGATTCCGAGTCTAGTCATACCAAAGACTGTTTCTGGTAGAAAAGGTTATAACCCCTCCTTGGCCCTCAGAGTAATCATTAATGAGGATAGCGTTAAGACTGATGCATCAGTATTAGGATAGACAATACTGGTAGTAGTGGTGATTGATATAACTGTAAAACTGTTGAAAGTGGTCTTTAACACCATTTTAAACAAACAAATTATTTATTTACAGAAGATGAAAGCCATCGCTTAGATTGCACATCCTCTTCAGCTTTCTCAAGTCAGAGTGAAAATTTAACTACACAGGTAAATTATTTTTAAATCTCAATATAGAACATCTTTACAAAATAAAAGTATAATTATTGTGGCAAAAGGAGAAATGACTTATGATGAGCAATTTCTTCTTTTGCAACCCTTTTTTGAAATGTCGTCTTCAAGTAGATGCGTCTATTTTAGGGAAAGGGTTAACATATTTCATTTTACAGAATTCTCTGCTCCTAAGTTATAAGAGGTAAAGAGTGGTCTAGAAATTAAGTATTTTGATTCTCATGAAAGAGTTGAAAATAATGTAAAGGAAAGTGGCTAATGAGGGGCTTCTTTTCCTGCAATGTTTTCAAAAGAAGTCTTCTGCATTTTCCTTCTTGTTTTCAACTTTCTAGATCTTATATGTATGTTGGTTTGCTGTAGGAAAAAGACAAGTTAGAAAAAGATCTTGAAACAATGGCTGCAGAAATGGCGCAATTAAGGAATCAGTTAAAGAAAAAAGATCAAATTCAGAAAAATACAAGTTACCATAAAAGTAAGTATATGTCACAAAGAACTTTTGAAAGAATTGTTTGCTGGAGAAAAAAATGCAAGAATAAGCAATATCACGTTCAGCCACAATGTTTTCAAAAGCCAAATGCTGCACACGTCAAAATGAGTCTGTATGAGGGAATGGGTTAACACTTTTAGCACATTTCCTAGTCTTGAACTGGTTAGTCACCCAGGAATCACGGATGAGAGAACTGTTGCGGTGATATAACTGAAATATACTATTGAAATGATGTAAAACCAGATAAATAAATTGTACATTAAATCATAGGCAATAGGGATCCTTTTGAAGGAATGCATTATAGTACTTAACAAGAGAGGCCTTAGTAGATAAGTAGCAAACCGGTCATTTACTGACAGTATCTCTCTTATTACATACTCAACCCATTCCCACTTTTTAAAAACATTGTGTCATGAAATTTTCTCCTTTTGCCACAATGATTTCAACTCGATTCAATAATAAAACTTTCATATTCATAAAGTTTCCTTTTTTTTTAATAGACTTTTTCAAATTCATCTGCTGCAGATTTGTATTATAGGGAAACAGATCAAATATATACTCAGTACATTTAAAAACGCAGAGGTAATATCATCAGAGATATCTCTTGTTTAACTAAAGATAACACTGCCATTTTTTCAATGTGTAATGTTTATTCAAAAACCAAAGCATATGCAAATTGTGAATCAATTCCAACATGATTTTCGGTATAAAGATCAACACGACACTAGCCAGTATCAAAATTAAAAGTCACATTTCAATATCGCGTGTGACCCTCATTTGCTCGAAAGTAATGAAAGTATCAATTAACGATCTGCTAATTGTGTATTCACATACCTGTGTGTGCCAACCATCGGCCTGGCATATTTGGATGCAGGCATCATCCGGTTACGTAGATGGGAAACCCGGATGTTGACGTCCTGTCGGCGCGTTGTGACACGAGGTCTGCCTGGTCTTGGAAGATCGGTAACAGTGCCAGTGTGTTGGAAACGTGTCACAAGACGATATATGGTGGAATTATGGCATCCTTAACGGCAACCAATTTCACTATTTGATAATCCGATCATGTGCATACCAATTGCTTGGTTTCGGACATTTTGACCAAGACGTAGCATGACAGTGAAAGAACACAAAATGACACAAACTTGTTTTTCTTATGTATTGGGCCATTATCTGTGTACATACTGCGATAAACTTTAAAATTTATCAAAACACACAATTGGCACGTTCAAAATATGGTGTAAAGGGAACGCGTCTAAAATATCGAAAAACGGTGTGTACACTGCTCAATTTAATGTCGATACAAAAGGTATAAGACTAGGAAGTCAACTTTATACATCAAAATGATTTAAAATGTAATGTAGATGTAATTAATTTAAGTAAAGGTTAAAATAAAGTAAATTGGTTTAGTTTGTGAATTTGAAAGTGTACAATGTACCTCCTTATTCAGATTATCACCCGTCTACGGAATTGTTTAGGGAATGCTGAAAATATGTTGTATTTTACAAAGATTATTGCGTATAATTATTATAAAAAAGAAAGTGCAAATTGTTCGATTCTTTAGTTTTAACGTTCTAAGTTATGCACCAAAAATATAGTTTTATTAAAATGTTGTGAAGTATAATCCATTTATGCACCATTTTGTAGAAAAGTATGTTGCCTCAAACGAAAAACAAATCGGACTCCATTATTTGGGAAACTTGAAAGAGTCCCTTTAAATGTAAAATTAAATCTAAATTAAACAAAACATATCGTCTGATGATATCGCATAGTCGATTAATCGTGTCTGATAGAGACACAAACGTTCATGATCCTTATAACACTTCACTACCAATCTGTCCGTTCACTATTTTCAACTCGCCAGCAGCTGTTGACATCGGAATTTTTTCCCAAGTAAGCCAATCATATTAGTCATTTAATATTTACTGCATTGTGAAGTTGTAACGACGACAAAAATGAATCCCTGTTCATTGTAATTATAGCAGCTGTAAAATGAGTGTTTTCGGTAATGTAAAAAAAGCCGCTTACGATCTAGAACTGAATATGAAATAATATTTTGCGTTTTTTTCTTTCGGAGTGGTTAATGTGTGCAGAGGAAATATATATTTCAGCGGTACTTTGACAAATATTATATTTGTACATGCGGTAAAATATCAGACGTAAACATTAAGAGTGTTCTCCTGTCACAATTTCTGCAA
>JAUELF010231966.1:0-13454 GCA_031471495.1 Clinocardium nuttallii
CGCAACCGGGTATCGAACCCGTGACCACCAGATCACGAGTCAGATACGCTACCTATTGAGCTACCCGGCCGGGCGAGCTAAAAATGAAAACAAACAATGTGGCAACACTACTTTTTACTACATTTTAGTGTAGAAAGCATTTGAAAACGCAAAAAGAAACCTTTGCAACAGCCTGTCACAACTATTGAAAACGTAGCAAATATAATAGCTTATTACAGGAGTCATTTTTCCTTTTACGACAATGTTTTCCAATAGTATTGATAATTTTAATTTTCTATATAGAAGTTTCTATTTTGTTAGCCCAGATGATTATTAAAGCCGGCTGCTGCAAATTTGTTATATAATGGTGATAATGATAATACTAATATATGTATTTCAAAAATGTTACTCATTTAGTGAATTGACAGCAAGAAAACTAACACTATGGCCTGCGTAATATATCGACACAGGCTTTCAGGGGGATAGAGCTATAGAGTAATGATTACTGAATCATAAAATCAAAAGCAGTCGAAGAGTGTCCGTCCAGGTTAGCCTGCATGACATGCTTAGGCTGATTCGGTTCGATACTTATCGCAGAGTCCACGCTGTTGGTTTTCTTGGAGGACAGACGGCTCCATTATAGAATTATAAAACATAAATAATGATTAGAATTTGCATTTGGGATAAAACACACATGAGCCATCCCGCGAGAAACCCAACATAATGGCCTCCGCGTAATATATCGACCCAGGCGCAGTCTGATCCGGGCCGATACTTGCTGTTTCAGGGGATAGAGGTATATAGAAATGAAACTAATGATTCCTGAAACAGACCAAAGTACTAAGATTTATTTGATGAAGGGAAACTGAAAAACTAGAGTGCATATAAAAACTTTTATTTAAATTAATTCAGCATGACTGACAGACATATATGCAATATAAGGCCAGAATAAAGTTAAAACTATCCATGATCAGACATTCTTCTTGGTGGTGTTAACATGAATTAACCCTTTAATAATTGGTCCATGTGATATATGATACTATTATGCAAACATCAACTATACATGTTCATGCCAAACAGTTTCTTAAAAGTTAATTGATCCAGTGTAGATCAAATGATTAATTTCAGTGATCAGTAAATACACATTAAATAACATATATTTAGTATCTTGACAACTGAAGTTTAATGTAGCCAAAATATGTCCCAGCATTATACTTCTTGTGTATGAAAATGATATTTCAAACCTTTGTTAATTTAAGAATAATTTATTAAGGCCTTATGGAAAGCCACATTTGAAGTTTACACAATAAATAGTTTGTGTAAACTTAATAGTCCAAGAACAAGTATTTGACATTTAAAGGATAATTACCTGTTTGCCTCATTCAACAATTCTGTTGCAAATGACTTTGAACATATCTTGTTAAATTGTCACAATTGAACCGCCTATGGTAAACTTTGTTGAAAAATGAAAAATGCTTGTTTTGAGCAATTTCTTTTTTTTGTCACTATGTTTAGCCAAAACTGGTCGGAAATTTTGGCGACTTTTCAACGATCGAGTCTGGCGTATGCAATGTTTGTCACATCAAAATACACATGTAGGACAACCATTTATCTATCGTTCAAAGTAAAGACAAAGTGTCTTACTCACACTTGTATGTTTTTTAATCCCTTTTTAATCCATCTCTTAGAGGCTTCCTCTACATTTATCACATTTTCGTCAAATTTATTTAACCCACCTGAATTAAACGAAATGAAATTCTGAACGAAATAGATATTTAATGAAATATTTATATTTCTTATTCAGACAAGTTTGGGCGATATTTCGTTTAATTTTTTGTTAGCGATTTCGTCTAATTTATTTAACCGAAAACAAATTTGTTGATGATTTCAAATTTTTCGTCGTTGTGAATTGAATTTTGATGGAATAAAGTTGGAAAAAGGTAGGCAGCATACAATTCAAGCTCAAAAAAACATAAAAATAGTTATATATATTGGTTTCTTTATCGTTGCGATACCTGTCAAGGATGTAAACGGCTTGCTTAATAACGCTGATCGAGTCGGCCGATAAATGCGATTGTTATTTTCAACAAAATGTTTAGACATCGGTTGACCAATAAATGACAGATGATAAAAAGAGAAACCGAAAGTCTAAAATATTTGGACTAGGTGAACTGCCTGCTGTGATATGACTGGAACTTTTTGCAAACAGCAATAAAGCCCAATCAATCAATCAAAAGGCTTGCTTGCAGTTGTGAAAATCAAAAAATGAAACAATATACACACAGATTGGATTTAATCATTTAAAGAAATGAATTATGAAGGAGTTAAATTAAGTAAAAAGAATGGTTTGAGCTAGAGAGAGAGATAGGGAGAGGAGAAATACAGACAGACAGAGAGGGGGGGACTCAGACTGAGACAGTGACATAGACAGACAGAGAGTGAGACATCGAGTTCAGTAAAAATTAAAATAACAAAACAATAAGAATTTCAAAGAGTGGGGGTAATAAGTTAGTCAAATTTAATCGCGATCGCAAACACTGATTTGCACAACTCGACTGTCATTCGTATCATATTAAAACGGTTATACAATAAAAACACCAAATATGTTATTTACCTGCACTGAAGTAAGTGTCAAGGACAAAAATAACTTTCTTTCATGGAAAAAGGTTGACAGGACCCGCCATTAAGTTTTGATTTTGAGGGAAAAGTGTCAATCTTATATTGCTCTGAATAAGGAATTACAGTGATAACGTCGAATGTCGATAACGTCGAATTGATAAAACAGAACAAAATGGGAGTGGAAACGTCGAAAAGGAAAATATATAGAGTAATTATTTTACAGTTCTATAAAGTTATACCACACAATGATAGTAGTATCTTATAATTTAAATTAGTTCTATCTTTTATAGTCATGTAGCTTACGGGAAGTTACGTACGACTACATTTTCGTACCTTTCTTGATCAATGCATTTATAAAGGATAAATTAAATAAAAGGGCATTTATATTCAAAATGAAATAAGCGGAAAAAACAAGAACACATCAATGAATGATAAACTTTTAATTTGATCTTATATTATATATAAGATATTATATATTCACAAAGTATACAGTATTTACAAAGACATAACTAAAACATATCAAATCTTTTCGAAATTTTAAGATTATATTTGTTGTTTTTTTTCATTAATTTATTTACAGTGAATAATATTTATAATTAGAGTTCCTCATCGTGAACTCTATCTGTCGACCGTATTGGTCCCAAGCCAGCGATAAAACTGCATGTTCGGAGCAGCTGTGATGTGGTCAAGTCATCGTCTTCATATCTGTCAATAAAAGAAAGAAAATTATTAGAAAATAATTATATAACTTTTGTTTCAGAGACATATACAATACAATGTGAAATTCTGTATAGTATTATCTTTATTATCTTTATTGCTTATAACATCGGAAAGTAATGTGTACATGTGGATTTTTTATAGCAAAGAAGCAAAGTAAAATAGTACATACTTGTCCCAGGCGTCAAACAGGCGACCATGTACCTGCCGGTACCGTTGTCTGTGGATTCTTGTAATCAGGTGATCCGAAACCAGTCGAATCTGGAGATCAACGGTATCGGCTTCATTCTTCAGCAGTGGAATCAGGACATATAACCCAATATCAGACCGTCCCGCTCTGGTGTTAATTCTTCGATGCCAGCCTGTGAATGAATATACATGATGTTTATAATACATAGGGAATTGTAATGTGAATGTAAACATATTGTGTGTAAAATAATGTTTGATCTCAACCTAGAATTCGCCGTCCTATTTCAAGTTCCTGTTCTAAGATTCCTTGTATTTGAATAATTGTATTAAGAATAAATTATAATTTCATAACAACTACCTTCTACGTCGTTGTTTGTCCTTATTGTCTGCCGAAACACGCTCCAATTTTCTGGCCTCCACATCGGATTGCGTATCCATACTCTCCGGACGTAGTCCACAACAGACAGGACTGGACCATCGACTCCCACAGCTTGTTGGTACAGATCTTCGAATGCACGTGGTATGTGTTCTGATGGCAGGTAGGGAAGGGCCAATACCTTTCTGAAGAAATCGTACTTGTCCCCTCTGTCCAAGTAGGCTTGCGACAATCCCTCTGACTGTATCTTCCTGTACACTCGTTGACTCCAGTGGAATACGCAGCCTTTCAGGAGACAACGAGGAAAGACATCTCTGAGAGCCTGCCAAGCGGCTGAAAATTCCAAAATTATGAATTAATCGCAATTTGTAGTCAGAATCAATATAATTTGTATAATATCAACTCTTTTTGCGTGTTCTATTTTTGTAACTTCCAAATCAAACGTAATTTATAAATCAACTAACTTTTCCACATATATATAGATATGTAGGTATGGAAATTGTTTAACAATTATTTAACCAAATGTATAAAACAATAAAGCCCTTGCTACTTACCGGCCTCAAAATCCAGCATAACCCATTCCACCAAAGGGTCTTCTAATCTACGACGTATATATGTAAGTACCTACAAAGTTGAAATATAATATTTAAATCATCTGAAATAACAATATCAACAACAAAATTACATAATCAACATAAACAACATAATCAAAATTTACTGACCATATTCCAAGAAATGTATGTATAAAATTCATGTCCGCGTCAACAGCATCATAGATAACTTATCAAAAACAAGATTTATAAACTTTAACATATTTACCTCTACGTAATCTTTTTTTGCCCTTCTGGACATCAGGACATATACCAGTGGCACCTGTTTTAAGTCTTCTCCTTTCTTCATGAAGGCGTGAATTGTCACAAGCTGATAGAATGGCCGTCTTACCAACTTAAACGTACCATCAATGAACCATCTCTTCGCCTGTTGTAGGTGTTGTAGCTGGTTCTTCGTCCCAAATATGATGTGTCTCGCATCGTCGACTCTTAGATCGCCAATCACGAAGTCTTCACCGATGAACTCGACGTCAATCTAAAATATCAAGTAGCGTTGTTATATTACTTTCCTATATGACAATGTTATGGGCATTTGCGATTCATCTCGACGTCAATATAAAATATCAAGTAGCGTTGTTATATTACTTTCCTATATGACAATGTTATTGGCATTTGCGATTCATATATATGAAGTTCTAAACATGTACCTCAAAATCCAGAGAAGACGGGTCCTTGGGTCTCATTTGCTGACAGTGGTGGTTGGCGATTCTAGCCAGGTAATCAGGTTTGGGCAGTGGAACATCGTTGTGCGTGGTACTTTCTTTGAGTAATGTCTCAACAATTTCCGCAGCGGATCTGGTTAGGTTTCTGCGCGCAGTCTGTTTAACCTGATTGAAATGTATTATAAGAATTATGAGCAATACTAATCATAATATTTACAATTATTAATCATTTTTATCATTTTATTAATCATTTTTATCATTTATAACTTTTTCACGATATATTTTTCTTTTCAACATTTATGCAAGTAAAAATCTAACTTACCAATGCTTTGATCTTCACATTTCTTAACGCTCCGGGTTCAGCGGGGTGACAGTGACTGTGTAAGCCGTTCGAGTACATATCCCCAAACTGTTTAACAGTGGCTTGGCATTTCATCCGTTTTGACCGAACACTACAGGTCCAATATGTACGACCCACAGACGCCTTCTACAAACAAATACATGTTCTCATTTAAAGATTGTAAAAGAGAGTTCCCATACTATATACTGTGATAACAGACGACTCATGTCGGAATGTTTTCATGTTTATTCAATATGTTCTTCCCCACAAAAAAAGATCCCATACTATATAATTCGCCTTTTGTCGGAATGTTTTCAATTCTATACAACATTTGTTCCCAATTAAAGACGTCCCATATTATATCTACTTTGATAATAGCAGACGCCTCATGACAACATTAAATCAAATTCGCATTTTGTCGGAATGTTTTCAATTTTATACAATATTTGTTCTCATTTAAAGAGAGGTCCCATACTATATATACTGTGATATTCCTTTTCCCAATACAAAAACAGTTTTCAACAGCAGCAATACTGTGATTAAGTAACTTACCGTTATCACATACGAGTAACCGCGGTCACTTACAAGCTTCTTACGTCCCTTATTGCTGCCGTTTTCTATAATGTGGAACGACTCAGGCTGTTCTTCAGGGATATCGTCATCGAGCTGTCTATTCAGTAAAGACTCATCGAGTGGAACAATGGGGATCTCGAAATTACGGTTCGTTATGTCGAAAGTTATGTCTTCAATTGTGTCTGTTGGGAGATGCTCTACCAGGTCAGTCATAGTTGTGTTCAATGAGCGTCTATCCAGTAAAGACTCATCGAGTGGAACAATGGGGATCTCGAAATTTAGGTCTGTTATGTCGAAAGTTGTGTCTTCAATTGTGTCATTATTGAGATGCTCTACTAGGTCAGTCATAGTTGTGTTCAATGAGCGTATGGGCGATGTCGACAATCTTCGGCTCGGTAGTTGAAGTGAGTTAGTGGCACACGTCGAGTTGTGTACATCAGTTTTGCATGGTTCACAGGTCCAATCTACATGGAGATCGCCCTGTACCATGGCTCTGTAGTCTGTAGAACTAATACCAGTAGACGCA
The DNA here is from genome assembly GCA_031471495.1 of Clinocardium nuttallii. Classification (NCBI taxonomy): domain Eukaryota; kingdom Metazoa; phylum Mollusca; class Bivalvia; order Cardiida; family Cardiidae; genus Clinocardium; species Clinocardium nuttallii. The sequence goes on from JAUELF010231966.1 coordinate 6,593, forward strand.
CCTGCAAATTTATATTAATTGTCAGTTTTCTTCCTACTGTTTTGTATGTTTATGATAATTGTATGTTGTATATGGTATTGTGTTAGATCCCTTGCGTCAATGCGACATGCGTCATTCGTCTTCCACCACTGGGCTAAGTCTATGCGGAAAAGCAGCCAGTTGCTTGGGAATATTGTTGTGTGGAGTACTGGTGTGAAAAAACCAGGAAATGCATAAGTAGGTGAGCTGGCCGCCGGGATATTTATAACTGAGAAATTGTTAAAAACGGCGTTAAACCGCAATCAATCAATCAATCCCTTGCTTCAGTCACAAGAACCGTTTCCATCGGTTGTTGAGAGTTATTGAAAACGTTGTGAAAAAATGAAAACTTGCCCACGTTGTGAGAAAAGATTGTCTCTTCACTTAAATTGATGTTTTATAGTGTGTATAATTGTTGTCGCTTTACCAAGTGATATACATGTTTTACAAGTATGCGTATAGATGTAGAGAGTTTTTGAAAACGTTGTGAGAAAAGATTGTCTCTTCACTTAAATTGATGTTTTATAGTGTGTATAAATGTTGTCGCTTTACCAAGTGATATACATGTTTTACAAAGATGTTTTATAGTTTGCCGATGTTTTCGTCGGTTGTTTAGAGTTTTTGAAAACGTTGTGAAAAAAGAAAAACTTGGCCACGCGGGGCTTTTTTCCCCTTTAATCGTAACGTTTTCAAACCTGTTGTTCTGCAGATAATTCATAAAGGGTCGAAGTTAATCGTAACGTTTTAATGTTTTACAAATATGTTTTATTGTTGGCCGATGCTTTCAAAAATCTAAGAAAAAAGCGATTACTTAACACCGATTAAAGTAACAACACCTGCTTAATTAATTTATAACACCTTTTTTGTTATTATTGATTGTTAATGTTTGAAGTGTGCTTGATTGAAGGCACACTCAAAATTTTAACAATGATTAAGTCTTAATGTACTACAAAATGTATTAATAAGTGTCTAGAAATACATTCCGTACATTTTGTTTTTTGTTTTACTAAAAGATTATTATATACATAATTACAAAATTACAATATAATATATTGATATATATGTGCAGTATAAAGATTTAAAAATCATTATTTATGTTAATTATTCATGAAATAATGTTGTTTTTTATTCTAAATGCGCAACTAATCTTCTCTCTTTTATTTCAAATATTATTATATATGAATTCAAATTATATTGTAATTTTGTAATTATGTATATAATAATATTTTATTAAAAAAAGAAAGGAAAAAATGTCACACTCAGCATCTTTAGCATACCATGTAATTATGTATATAATAATATTTTATTAAAAAAAGAAAGGAAAAAAGGTCACACTCAGCATCTTTAGCATACCATGTGAACAAGGGGGGTCTAGGGTATTAGATGAACCAGTTTTGCAAGTGACGATCAAGTGACGACAATAGTTCGTATTTTCCCCCCTAAAAAAATAGACGAGCTAATAATGTCGAGAGATGTTGCATAGTTTGTGGCTACGAAATGTTGTTCTGCAGATAATTCTGAAAGAGTCGAAGTACTGGGGGAGATCATACATGAAATTGATTGTATTTCTTACCTGATTTGCAGACTCTGTGCTGCCATCCATCACATACGTCACAGGATATTGCATGCATCCGCAGCGTTATTCTACCGGCACAACTCAAACAGTAATACATATCCATTTTTTACATTTCAGGTTGAATGGTGTTTCGCATGCCCTTATATATGATGGAATCATGTACTCTATGCAAACTGCTGCAAACACACCATTTTACTTCAAATAAACTATTTAATTACATTTAATGATGGGGACGGCAAAATAAACACAAACATACATTCATAATAGATTAAACAATTTATTTTCAAAGCTGCAACAAACATGACAAAGTTTAATAATGGATGCGACATTATAAAGAACAACTTATAACACATATATAATTCATAATTGGTACAACAATTTATTTTTAAAGTTGCAACAAACAAATTCTAATTCATAATTGGTACAACAATTTATTTTTAAAGTTGCAACAAACAAATTCATTAATTATGCTCTATATATTTTCCTTTTCGACGTTTCCACTCCCATTTTGTTCTGTTTTATCAATTCGACGTTATCGACATTCGACGTTTCCACCATCACCCTAAATGTATTATATATGTCTCTGCAAGGCTAGCCTCCTAGCGTATACGTGACAGGAGACAGTCCGCAACTGTTGTTATATTTGTTTTGTCTATATGTATGTGGAAGCTGTTGTCTCGTACCACGTACGTGTGTTAGGAGACACTCCGTATTTACATGTAGCCTACCAACTCGGGTGGGCTTATCAAGTGTGCGAGATTAATAGGGAAAGAAAAAAACATGAGTTCAAATAAAACTAGTAGAGGCTATAGACTGATGGGGAATGTGATAGAAGTAAATAGTGAAAACACCAAACACTTTTCAATGGAATGAAAATCCCACAAAAAAAGAAAACAACAGCAAAATATAATTATCTATCTAATGTTTATATATCTTCATACTCAAGGCAATGTCTACTGTTGCCACAATGTTTTTAAACTTCGTTTGCGTCAGAAAGCGTCTGTATTCGGGAAAGGAGAGATGTGTAAATGACTGACTTTCAAAAAAACCCATTACCAATCTGTTAATTGGTGTAAAATACGACGAAATATATGAGAAAACCAACATTATGGACTGTGCGTAACCTATAGATCCAGATCAGTCCGGACCGACACATTCCGTCCCAGGGAGATAGAGGTATAGGAGTAATGATTCATGAAACAGAAAATCCACAGGAGGCGAACAGTGTCTTCCCAGGCGGGGCAAGCCTGCGCTGTGTCTCATTAAAGTTTTTTCCGCATTGATTTCAACTTCGTATCAAAAGAGGAAGCTTCACGCATAGCCAAAATCGCCTGTATTTCAAAACTAAATATAAACAATACAATTTTTTTTTTAAATGGAACATGTTATTTATTTTGTTGGAAAATGCATACCTTGGTTGCTATAGCAACGTTTCTTCTTATAACACAATAGACTAATTATTAGGAATATATGTAATTTGAACTGTTTAAATCATTAATTAATTTTGCTGCCAAGGTAACCATACAAGTTGAAGGAAAAATGGAAATGATATGGATGCAAACATGCAACCCTAAATTGTCATTGCAGTTATAAAACACAACTTGTTATGCATTTAATGTTGGTTTTTCATTATGAATATACATCAGCCAATCTCATTAAAATCAGATCAAAATACTTCGGTGTCCGTACTACTGTGTATCACGCAGTTTATGTCTGGTTTTCACCCTTTCCCAAATACAATAAATCTGAAGCAGACAACTTGAGAAACATGTAGACAAATACACAGAACATCTCGTTAATGAAGGTTTCATTACTGAAAAAAGTTGAAAACATTGTGGCAAAATGACAAATTGCTGAATGTTACAATGTTTTCAAAATGCGTCAGAAAGCGTTTATATGTGGGAAAGGGCTAACTCGATGGTATGTATGGCTACCCTCCGTGGTCATGGTCTTTCTTTAAACAAAATACTCATTTTATAAAATGTAATTAAGGATGTACTGAACTGAGAAGTTGAAATTTAAAAAAAAAAAACTTTCTTATTAAATCCTCTAATTTTGTTGTCAATTAAAACCTGTTTAGTCATTATACCTTTTTATAATGCTTCAAAATTTAAAAAAAAAAGTGTATTAAATTTGTTTGAGATAAAGTGCTTCATTTTTTCATGAGCCTTCAACTTTTTCGTGTGCCGCTGTCCAGTCGCCATGTTTGATTAAATATAACTTGGTAAAAAGAACATATTAAAGTCCATGTATATAAATTTTAATCTAGAACTTGTATAGTATCATAGTGTTTTGAAAAGAAGTAGAAAATATTGGAAAACTTTTATGACAGTTAAAGGTATGTTTGAAAAATAAATTCATTTTTCATTTCATATTTTAACATTTTTTAGCCATTCAAACAAGAAAACTGAAAATATTGCCCAATGACATATACTTTTCTTTTTAAATTTTAATAAATGATAGTAATTGATAAAACCTAAAGAAGTTTCAGAAAAAGTTAAATATTATAAATATGTTTTTTCCTTATTTCAAAGTTTTGAAATTGTCTTTTCTTACACCTGACAAATATGGGTTCTCATTAGGGTAAAATAGTGTCTATTTTTTAGGTTTAACTACAACGTATCACATGAACCTCCAAAGATATGGATAAAATAACTACAGAATGAGATTTAAACCACAAGAAGACAAACAATTAGCATATCTACTATATATGATAATAACTCTTTAATTTACGAATTTGCGACCACTTGGTCTTTATCAAGATTAAAATTATGATAAATCCGCTTTTCAGTTCAGTAGTCCTACATCCCTTCAAAACGATGATCAAGCAAAATTGCTAAAACTATCTATATTGTATTTATCTCATTTGCTGAATGATTGTGAAAGTTTCCTATGAGTCAGTGACAGTAATTTAATTATATGAAAATATGAGCCGTCCCACGAGAAAACCAACGTAATGGTTTCTCCGTTATATATCGATCCAGATCAGCCTGTGCAGTCCGCGCAGACTGATCCGGGACGATAAATTTCGTCTCGGGAGGATGTAGGTATAAGGTAATGGATCCTGAAGCAGAAAATCCTCTGGAGGCGAAAAGTGTCTATCCGGGTAAGCCTGTGTGGCATGCTTATGCTGATCCGCACCGGGTCGATACTTAACGTAAAGTCCACACTGTTTGTTTTCTTGCTAGACGGCTCATATGTGAATTATATTTTAGGCAATAGGCCTCGTGTTTATTGAAATAACAAACTCGAAATGGATCTAAATGCACTCTTTATTTCAGAGATTGATTGGTTTTACTTATGCGCCGTTCATATCTTTACACATGTAGGTAGATAATTGAGCTCTGATTTAAAAAACTAATCAAAGAAATTGGCTAATATGTGTAGATAAATTTACCCATCCGTTACCTCTTTCCCACACACAACAAATCTGCAGCAGACAACTTTGAAATCCTATATACAAAAACGTGAAACATCTCCGTTAATGATAGTTTTATTATTAAAAGAGTTGAAAACATTGTGGCAAAAGGAGAAATTGCTCGGTTTGTGCGATTTCCTCTTTTGCCACAATGTTTTCAAAAGTCGTCTGCTGCAGATGCGTCTACAAGTGGGAACGGGTTTAACTATGGGAGCTTATAAATAGACACAGTATTTCAGAGGCTTCTTTGGTACTTCTTTAGTGAGGAGTTAGTGCGCGGAGGCACAGGGTGATATGAAGCTACATTAATTTTTGGTCGCACATGCCATATGCTTGGGTTTACCGAAATTCAATATCAATATCAATTTAACTCAAACAACCAATCCGATTTAAATAAAAACAAACAAAAATCCGACACTTTATTAAACTCGCTCTTCAAGGTATAAAATCACCATAATTTCTAAAAATAGTATTAATCTAAATTTAATTTCTGGGATCCCCAGAACATTTCGCAATAGAATACATATATACTTGTATAATGGAGTAGAAGGGGGGAATATACAGACACACTTTAGGTATTTCTTTGTTATATTATTATACAAATGTAAATGTGATATAATATAGTATTAACAACTAGATAATTGGTCAAATACTATGGAAACGCTATAAAGTATTCTTACTGAATACATTGTTACTAAAGGAGAAATTGATCAGTATGAGCAATTTCTCTTTTTACCAAAATGTTTTCAGAAGCCGTCTGATGCAGATCCGTCAAAATGCTTCTACGTCAAACAGTTAATCGAATTGATATGACAGCGATGTGTAGATGAAGATGTACACGCGTAGACATACATACAGATCCAAACGAATGGACAGCATTTGTAAAAAAAACAAAAAAACATTCTGTGACTAATTGGTGACCAGTGCAGAGTGACGTCACTCTTGATCAGGACATATACACAGTGTACATCGATCGTTTAATTTCGTTGATAACGACTCATTTATGGCAATGCTCCTATGGGTGGTATAACATAGTTGAAAGCTGATTTTCTGTTTCCTGAGGCCACCCCAACTTTTATTCTCTCAATATTCCTCATAATATCCATACTGTTTTGATAAAAATGTGTTTCCTGTACCAAGGAGTGCCAAAATTATAAGAAAATGACTGGAAGTCAAACTCTCAGTCCATTTTATGGAAAGAATTGGCCACAAAAGTGGTCTGAAACAGGGCGGAAAAGGTAGTACAAAAATACCAATGTTACCCTTTATTTCAAAAATCCCCTAACAAAAACGCAGGGGGTAAGTGTAAAATTGAAGAGCAGCTTGTACTCTAAAGAAAAGGGCAATCTGTGGGTGCAGTCAGAAATACCACGTGTCCAGCTCTTTTTGAAGCAATATCTTGGACACGAATATCCCGAAAGCAAGTGTTATATATGACGCCATGAGAAGTAAAGTACAGATTTTGTATTTAACTTCTTGTTTCGTTTTGAGTAATTATCTTTCTTTTGTACAGGGGCTATACTTATGATAATTGTGATAAAGAGTATTTGGAGTTGTGTTGCAGATGATCTACATACAACATTAAAGTGTATTTTAAAATGGAATTAGAACAATTTGAGGAAAGAAGACTTTGTTGATCAATTTCTCAACGTTCTGAAAATATCTTTTACTGTGTACAGTGCCATTAAAAGACCAACTACATGTACATCATATAAATGGTAAATAAATGTGTGAACTACACCCATTGACTCATTCTAATGTTTATTCAAAGTTTAATTCATACACTCAGCACATGTTAAACGTGATATGAGATAATTTATATATACATGCACTGTATACATATGAGCCGT
>JAUELF010231977.1:0-13454 GCA_031471495.1 Clinocardium nuttallii
TTGAGAGAACTTGTGGCCAGACCCTTTTGCCTTTATATAAATGTTAAACTATGTACAAATATGTATGTTTGTGAATAATTTATGTTATTTTGGTAATAAAATATGTTTAAACTAATTAGGCGTTTTATATGCTACGATATATGTGATATACAGCATATGAGGTCTATTCTCCTTCCAGTTTAGCAGAAGTATGATAACAAAATCGAGAGTACATAAACAAAAAATACAAAGTAATTTTAACAAGTTTAAGTATATTTATTGTCACTGTTAGGGCCGTAAACCAAACAATTAAAAAAGCGTAGCCTAGGAAGTTTGGGAAAAGTGATTTTTTTGTAATAACGGTTGAAGACATACGTATTTTGTATCTTGTGGTTTCTTAAACCAGCTAATAAAATGCATTTATTCATAAAGGTTGGGTTTTTTTCTAAACAAATTAGAGTTTTATCTAGCAATACTAATGTTGGTTGCTCACTTTTCGATTACGTCACCCCATGGTACAAAATTAAAACCTATCCCATACTGACGCCGCGCTCCCGACGTCAACAATAAGCAGATATTGTGCAAAGTGGGTAACTATAGAATGGATTACTATGTATAAAATACACAGGACCATTAAAGTGTGTCACAAAAGAAGCAAAAAAGGTTGAGACTAAGTGGAAATATTTCTTCCCATGCTTTCGGCTATCTTCCCATATATACTTTTACGAGTAACACTATAGACATAATGCTTTTTGTCAGTCAGCATATCGTGTCCGTGCTATAGTGTTTCCAATTATTTTCACAGACGCCATTTACATGCATGAATTACGTGTAGACGCAAAAATGTTGGTTAACTAGTTACGCTGTTGGCTAATTCAGTTACTTTATTTTTTTAATGAAAATGTAGATATTTGTCTACCAATATATTCTAGGTCAGTGTAAGAACAACTCTTTTGTGTGCACATACGGCACGTGCATACCGAACTCGTGGATATGTGACAAGGAAGAAGACTGTGAGGATGGGGACGACGAATCATCAGATATCTGTGGTATTCATTTACTTAAACTACTTGACTTTGTTTGCTCTTTCTTCATTTAATGAACAAGTTGTTACGTCCATGTTGGTTATGAAATGTCTTTCTACATGGAGACCGTAAGGACAACGAACAAACTGTATGTATAAAACTATGCAATGACATGTGTTGTGACATGTAACTTCTTTTAAACTGCGACTATGTGGAGCGAAACCCTTTTTAGAACATTTTATTTACCCCCCCCCCCCATACCCACACACACACATTAGTTTAGCGGAATATATCGGCGTCTGTCTCTATCAAGGCAATACTAAAAACGTCATTGTTTTACCTACCTTAAGATTAAAGCCATGTCTCTAAAACAGATACATTGCTTTGCCTCCCTTAATATGCTCATCGCCTTTTCTTAAGAACACGTGCATTGCTTTGCCTCCCTAAATATCAACGCACTTCTTCTATAAAAGGTTTATTGTTCAACGTCATTTCTCTAGGAAAGGTATATTGCTTTGCATTCCTACAGATCAACGCCATTTTTTATAGAACGTTTCAAACCTAAATATCAGAACCAACGAATTGCTTTGCATCTTTAAAGATCAACGCCTTTTCTCTACAATATTTGAATTGCTCAAAAGTCAACGCCACTCCTCTTGAACATTTACACTGCTTTATCTCCATTAAGATCCACGTCGCATCTTAAAAAAGGGGTATTGCTTTGACTTTCTAAAGGTTAACGGCATTTCCCTAAAATAAGTATACATATACATTGCATTCCTACAGATCAACGCAATTTCTCTAGAATAGGTACATTACATTACATCTCTACATATCAACGCCGTCTATCTCAAATAGGTACATTGCATTGCATGGCATCCATACAGATCAACACCATATCGCTAGAACATTAATTTGCCTTCGTAAAGATCAACGCCAAATGTTTCTGTAGAATAAGTGCTTTATATTGCCTCCCAAAAACATAAAGGCCATATTCCTTTAGAACAGACGTATTGCTTTGCCTCTTCTCAATGTGTTGCTCTGAAAAGGTTTCACTGCAGTTGAAATTTCGATCGTTTCCCAGAGTCTTCAGAGTTGATTGTACGACAAGGTTGTGACCATGCATGTTATTTATTATTGTTTATTTTATGTTTCATTGTGTTCAATAAAACTGAAAATATTTATCATATATATAAAATTTACAAATTTAAACAATATTGATTGCTTGGAGATTTAAACGGTATTTCGATTTTATCACGATGGCGCCATCACATAAAATGTTGTTTTCATTGCTTTCTCGCACCTGTACTCAAAACAACATTCTTCAAAAGTAACACTACCTGTAATATGATGTCGTAATATTTATACGAGCATTTGAACCTGAAACGAAGATAAGGTTTTGTTTTAATGACACATGCCTGCTATTTGGTATAATTAATCAATTCATGTCAGACGTTTTATGAAGTATTTAATGAGTGTAGAGCTTGATCAAACAACTCGAGTGCACAGATGTATCTACATGTTTACTGGTCGCCAATGCCTTAAGTTTGGTTTTCGCAGTTCGCAGGACAAATATAAATCATTTTGTTGTAGCATCCTTTAAATTATACTCGCTGTGTCATATTTTGTTTCTATTCGGACCGATTCGTGTTACTTATTTGTTTTAAAATATCGAACTGCCTATACACAGTCTCCCTTGTAAAGTGTTTCCATCTTCTAACATGGCATTTGCGTGCATGTATAACGTATAGAGGCCAGAATAATGTTTAACTAATTAGTCTACTCAGTTAATTAAATAGTCTTATTGTATATACATGTCTTACAATACCTTTAAGGTGCTGATCAGTGTAATCGTGGCTTTGTTTGCACAGACGGTACGTGTATAAAAGATTCATGGACATGTGACAAAAATAAAGACTGCGACGACGGCGAAGATGAATCAACAGATATCTGTAGTATGCATTTACACATATCTGACTTAACTAAATTCCTAAATCTCCTTCAGTCACGAGCGCCTTTTACTAATTAACCCTCTCCAATCCACACGGACACCTTGACCAATATTCAATGTAGGCAATGTATTTAAAACAGAACGAGGGTCCTGCACTTTATATCCACACGAATGAATGGCAATGGATATCATATTACATACATGTTAACATGTGCACTGTTACTTTTTGTAAGCGGCACTTATGTAGAGCGATATCGTCTTTAGAATGACAATGCTATTTTCTCACATTATAGTTGATTTGTGTGTTATGTGTTTTGAACCGCTTTCAACAATTTTCAGTTATATCACGACGTTTCATGGGTTGATTCACAGTAGTATATGTCAATTCAGCATGACACCATCGAGTGAGCCGTCATTCTAAAGTCGTATAAAACCTTAACCCAGAACGCCAATGATAAAAACCCATTACTACAAATGACTATCTCACGTCTGTTTTGTCTATGTCAAATAAGTGACATTTCTGAGAAAATATTTATGACAGAGTTTTGCGAATAAGTATATACAATGCGTATTGTCTCGAGTAACATCTATACCAAGTTTCAGTTGACAATGTTGAACGGTTTTTGAATTATGGGCAAGGTTAATGTTTTTGCATGACTTTCTAAGTTCAAAAAAGGGGCATAACTATGTGACTTGGGATATACATGGGTAGTGTCTCTATGCAGATGTGTACCAAGTTTAATTATTTGAATATGTGGAACGGTTTTTGAGTTATGAGGTAAGGTTTACGTTTTGGGACTACGCAAACGACGCTGACGACGACGACGACGCCATGGTATCACATTAACTCGACTATTTGCTTCGAAAAACAGACAAGCTCAAAACCAATCAGATTAAATTGATCGTAACGTTTGTTTGTTATATTAATAAAAGCATTAACTTCATTATAAAACATAGCCACGTTTGTTATAATAAAGTTGATATGCTAGTATTAAAGACAATACTCATGATACTATTTACCATGTTGTATGGATACTATTGACCATGTTGTATGCTTAAGGTGACACTTCACGCTTGTTGCCCATTGTTTGTTTCCATGGTTTAGAAATGAATGGTTTCTATACAACTGTTCATGTATTTGTCGTATGAATATAGTGTTACACCATTGATTACCAAAAACAAACAGTGTGTCTATTAGCAAACACGTCGTGTACACGTATTACGTGTAGACGTCAGTTAGACGGTTGGTTTACCCTTTCCAACATATAGACGCTTTCTGATAACTCTGCAGAAGACGACTTTTGAAAGCATTGTAAAAACAAAGAGAAATTGCTCAAAACGAACAATTTTTCCTTTTGGCACAATGTTTTCAAATTTTTTCAGTAATTATACCTACGATTTTAGAGATTTTTCATAGTTTTCAGTAGACATTTTCAAAGTCGTCTGCTACAGATTTGTTGTATGTTGGAAAGTGTTAACTATTTAGGCTGTTGAGATCATTGAGTAGGTTTTTTTTTGGTTTTCATTACCTGTCTACCAATAACTTTCAGGTCAATGTACTTTCGACTCCTTTGTGTGTACAGACGGCACGTGCATACCATATATGTGGACATGTGACATTGAAATAGACTGCGTGGACGGTGAAGATGAATCCTCAGATTTATGTGGTATGCATTCAATTGAACTACTTACTATTTTCGTTCTCTTTCCATTTAATAACTAGTTTAAAGCTCTGTCTATCCTGGGTGACCTTTTTATTGTAGAACACCGTTAGGACCAACAGTCAATTACATATATTAAAAGAATGTTCATACACCGAAATTACGAATAAAGATATCATGAGTGTCAGTATAGGGTGTTAACCATGCTTCAGTAAAATCAAATACATTATAGGTCTGAGCTTCAATGTCTAGTAAATTATTTGCAATGAATATTCTGTGTAAAGAAATACCACACTTATCAGAAAGAGAATGCGACACTGGACCTGGGTTATGATGTATCTATCCACATGCGAGTTATACCTGTAGAAATGTACAGAGAGGGAATCCATTCATTCTTGAAGCGAATAATTGATTTCACTTGGTAATGTAAATGATTAAAACACATCGATACATACTTAAATGAATAATAGGCGGCCCAATGACGCTTCAATCATGTTTTAACTCGATCACGGTGGATTGAGCCGAAAGGTTTTTAGATTAATTACCAACAAGCAAAACACAAACATACTGGTTTGTCTGTCAATAGTAAACCTAACGTTATTTCTCCAGAACAGGAATATTGCTTTGGTCGCATAAAACATAAACCCCATTTTTCTAGAAAAATTGCATTGCTTTATCCCCCTGAATATCAATTCCATATTATAGGACAAGCGCATTGATTTGCCTCCCTAAAAAGATCTACGCCATTTCTCTAGAACAGGTATCTTACTTTGCCTTCCTAGAGATCTACGCCATTTCGTTAGAATATATACATTTCTTTGCCTCCTTAAATATCAACGTCATCTGGATAAGTTTATTAACATTGGGCACTTACACCGTTTTCAGCAGAATTCTGATTCCTCACGATGGTCAGTTTTCATAATCTGTGCATCATGGCTTTCTCGCACCTGTTCTCGAAACAACAATCTTCCCGTACAGCAATAAAAAGAATGATGGATAAACGCAAACAATTCACCAGACTTTAAGCATGGTACTTATGCTCATCATGAAATGCAGATCCAACAGTGTTGGCGCTCTATATGGTTATCTCCCCTTTAACTGTGACTTTTATATACTATCTGTAACAGTATGACGGATTGAGTTTATAGAGCAAACTCTTCAACTGTTATTGTTTACGTTTTATACGTGATTACCACAAAGAGAAGATGTGGACGATTTTGCTTTGGATTAATTCCGGTAAATCATTCTGGAGTTATCTTCACTAAAACTTTGACAAGAAATATGTCAGTATAACAAAAGAAAAGAAAGAACTTTTTGATGGAACTTGGTCTGCATAATAACCATGCATACTGTATTTACCTTCCCTTGAACTTTTGTTTTTACTTTCCAAACGTGGAAGCATTTAGTCGTTTTAATTGACAATACTAGTTGTCGGTGAAACTTCAGATGCATGTCTATCAATCTACTTCAGATGCTGATCAGTGCAAATACGGCTTCTTTGCTTGCAGAGACGGTACGTGCATAAACGATTCATGGACATGCGACACAGATAAAGACTGCGACGACGGCGAAGATGAATCAATAGATCTTTGTGGTACGCATTTACATGTCTGACTTAACTTCATTCCTTCTTTCCTCCTGGAAAATAGGTCTTTGAATGTCCAACCTAAAGTTAATTATATCCTAAGCGACTGTTATTAATTATGTATTTCCTTCCACATGTTTACCGTAAGAACGAATCGTCAGTTACATGTATACAAGTATGAAATTTCAACTGCATTGCAATTTACTTAAAACAAAACGACAGTCCCGCATTTTACTACTATAGTATCCACACGCAAATTGACCGTCGATAGTATACTGGTATTACGATAGTATACTGGTATTACGATAGTATTCTGGTATTACGATAGTATACTGGTATTACGATAGTATATTGGTATTACGATAGTATTCTGGTATTACGATAGTATACTGGTATTACGAGAGTATTCTGGTATTACGATAGTATATTGGTATTACGATAGTATATTGGTATTACGATAGTATACTGGTATTACGATAGTATTCTGGTATTACGATATTATATTGGTATTACGATATTATACTGGTATTACGATAGTATACTGGTATTACGATAGTATACTGGTATTACGATAGTATATTGGTATTACAGTAGTATACTGTTATTACGATAGTATACTGGTATAACGGAGTGCAGATATACATGTTATTACGATAGTATACTGGTATTACGGAGTGCAGATATACATGTTATTACTGCGGATCATATATATTTGTTGGCGCCCTTGAGTTTTGCCTTATCTTTTCTATCAGTCACTGTGGCACATGAACTTTTAGGAGTACAATTAAAAATGTTCAATTAAAGATGGTTGTATTAAACCTTTTATGAATACTTTATATGATTGAAACTCTTTAGCTATCGATTTGTTGCCCACTTGGTCTTATCAAGATTTAAAATATTCTATATGATTAATCTTGATAGAGACCAAGTGGTATAACATTCGATAATTAAAGAGTTCTAATCATATAAGGTGTTTACTGACTTTCTTCCCTTTGGAAGACATAATACACAAAGGTTTTATAACTTATGAAGCTAATGTAGTACAGATGTGCATGCTATATTGTTGGAGAAACCCGTCATGCATTCTTGAATTTTAGATGTACAAGACATTAATTTAGATCAGATCTGGTAAGGTGTCCCTTACACACGCTTGTTTTATCACCCGAGGAGCCGAAGGTTCAAGGAGACCTATTCTGATCACTATGTGGTCCGTCTGTTTAATTTTATATTTAAAAGACATCTCCTCCTAAACAACAGAAATCATTTTAACCAAACTTCATAGGAATGTTACTTTAATGGGATTCTGTCAAGATGGTTCAAAGAGCTGAATTAAATGGACAAATGTGGTTGCTGTGTCACCAGAAAGATACGGAATACTTAATATTTTTATTAAAATTATTTTCCTCTGAATCTGCTTGTCGGATTCCATTATCATTTTTATGAAAGTAGAAATGTTTATTGGGTGAGCCTCTACAATAGTTGTTCAAGTCATATAGATTGGTTGAAAAACGTGGCAGCCAGTCGGGATCAGAAAAAGGGCAAAATGAAAACATTTTTTAAAGTTCTTGTCTGAATTCAAATTAAATTTACAAAATATTCCATCAGTGACCTTTTGAAAACACACAGCAAAAAGGTGGTGTCAGAAAAATTAGTAAAATTCACCTCTATGTTAAAATGACATCTCCTCTAGAATTGGACCAATTTCAACCACATTTCGGTTTGGTTTTCTTTCAGAATTGTTCAAATATATTATGTGTTAAAATTTGGTGGCTGCGGCATCAGAAAGTTGGAAAATGCTCTTACTTTAAAATGCCTTTTCTATGAATCCGGTGAGCAGTATCATTTACAGAATCAATTCATTGTAGTTTTATTTCCATTCTGGATCAGATTTTCCCAATATTAGCAGTTACACATTTTCTACTAAACTACAACTCAAGGGATCGATTTTGGACAACCTTGGTCTCGTGTGTTGCTTTCAAAGAATTCTAGATCTACATGGATGCGTATGAGCAATAATTTCTTGTGGTAGATGAACATTTAGATGCGTATGAGCAATAATTATTTTTGAGTGACATTTCTTGTGGTAGATGAACATTTAGATGCGTGTCTACCAACACTTTTCAGGTGCTGATCAGTGTGATGATGGCTTCTTTGCTTGTACAGACGGCTCGTGCATACTTAATGAATGGAAATGTGACAATGGTAAAGACTGTGAGGAGGCTGAAGATGAATCACCAGAGGTCTGTGGTAGGCATCCCTTTTGTTTACTGACTTGGCTTAAACCATTCTCTCTTCCAGGACAAAAGAGCATTGCATGCATATCTTACAGCTCTTTCCGATCTGAGTGGCTTTTATAGACCATGTATTTTCAATTCACATGGACCTCGTAATTTATTAAAAAACAGAACAACGATAGCATTTGTTGGTCGTGTGACTCTAATATTTAATGGTAACTAGGCCTCCAAAAAGCAAAAAAGTAAAAGTAGACCACATCGTCGTGGCCACACTTCTTGTTTCTATAAATAACATTTTAATCGTTTGCTTCGCTTTTTCCGAATGTGCCCAACATTTTGATCTTAAATCATCCAAAATAATCATACTTGTAAATCATAACAAAACTTACGGCAGTATCGGAAAAGATATCAGAATTGGAAATGTCTCGCAAGCTGGCGATGTCACTGATGCAGTCGTGTAACTGTTGAACCAGATGTTTGGGCTTTATAGTTAGAATACCAAACAGCAAGATGGTTCTCTAACCCGGTTTAATTTGGACAGCAGTGGGTCACAATAGCAAATCCTTTTCTCTCGCAAGGATATTAGTGATTGTCACTTAACTAATCCAAGGTCAGACAAGAAGCGCCAGGTCATTGTTCGTTTTGTTTCTAGACAGTCCATCCGGACCATAAACAAATGTAAACGGTTTTTTTTGCGTGAATCAACACACCCAGAGTGTAGGTCTGTGTACCTTACAGATTATTTGATCCCTTTGAAACTAAGCCTGAAGCATGTTGTCGGTAAGATACCTCATGTGGAACGTATTCGGGATGAAAATGTATTTAACATCTTACCTATTATTTGTTGAAAACCAAGTTTATATTTTGAATAGTTATTGTAGTGGGTATACCAAAAGCCAAAAATGGATTGATAAACATAACTACAGTAATAGTGTTGTGAATAATAGACGCCCTTTTACAGTTGTCTATGTAAATGTTTAGTCTCGTTTATAAGTTGAAGTTTCCAGATTGTATTGAATTTGTAAATCAGTATGATATTGTACACGTAGTAGAAATTAAATTGGATTCGTTTGATGACGGCATTCAATTTCTGAGAAATTTCAAAATAAATCAGGCAATGTTGGTGTCTTTATTTAAAAAAAAAAGTTTTTTGTTTTGTCTGAACTTGAAGTTTTAGATATAAGTCATGCAAATTAATGATGTATACATTTTTAAACTATATATTTTTTGCAGTGGCTTATGCTAATCCTGAAAGATCTCGATATAGCCATATTGGTATCTTTGATACTTTAAAGAGCAAAACTTTTGATATCTCATCACATTATAGTGCAGCATCCTATGTAATTGATGGTGATTTTAATGCCAAAAGAAGGAAATTGTCAGATATAGTTGATAAAGACCCATAATATGTAATTAATAATACTGGTGGTGAATACATGTATACTGACGTGTATGTCACTGATCAAATTAACAATTATATTCCCATCCATCGATTTTCTGAGGGAAAAAAAGCAATATATAATTACGGATTTCGATTAACAGAAATGTGTAAATATATGGGTTTGAGTATTGAACATGTTAGATGTGGTAGTGATGTTTATGTTGGTAGAAATACTTGCAATAACAAACGTTAACTTGATTATGTATTATTGCTTCTTCAGAATTGTTCACATATTAGTCAATTTAGTGTCAGTGACTTTGATAAATTATATTCTGATTTACATTCTTGTATAGCATTTGCAACCAACCTCAATACTACTGGTATCTTGTTTAATGCGAATGGAACACATATTTCTAGTGTTGATACTAACAATGACAATGTAGCACCGTTTGAGGAAAATACTCGTAATAACATTAAAAAACCCATATGGGAAAGTTCAAAACTTGTTTAAATGAGCAAAATAAGTTTGATCTTGAGCTTGAGATGAATGATATTTATGAGAGTAAGCCTTACTCTGAAGTTTTTTAAATAATATAACAGGAAAGGTGTCTTACTGGGTTTTGAATTTGCAGATAATTGTAATCTAGTTATAAAATAAAAAGAAATCCACATTTCAGGATAATGTTAAGGTAAAAAGATGATACTGCTAATATGCCTCATAACAATGATATGGTAAATGCTTACTTAACTGTGGAGGAGATTTAGACGACAATTAAGAAAATAAAAGTCCATCCACTTACGAAAATATGTTGAATGAGTACTTTAAATATGCAGATGATGATTAATTTATTTCTCTCATTTGTAAACTATTTTACATGTTGTTAGATTCTGGTATTTGTCCTGATGTGTGAAGTCAGAATATTGTTTTACCAATTTATAAGATAAGAGAGAAACACTTGAGCCTACTAATTACAAAGGCATCACTACTCTTAATTATATATATATATTATATTGGTAAACTCTTTACTAAACGCTCTAAATACAAGACTTTTAAATAACCATCTCGAATGTAATAATTAAAAAGAATTAAAGTACCATAAATCACATATTCTCACTGAAGTTACTTGTGCATTTTTATCTCGGTACCAGTAAGACATTATTGTGTGCATTTGTAGACTTTTATAAATCATTTTAATCTGTAGCATTGTACACCTCAGGCAGAAACCTTTGTCACATAATACTAATGGCAAATGCATAAAGATAATGTATAACATGTATAGTAAAGCCAAGTCATGTGTTAAACTTAGTAATGGTGTGACATACTTTTTTCACAGGCACAAACAATTGGAGCTTGTTAATGATTTCTCATACTATGACAATGGCCACCTTTAATCGTTTAATTATTCTGATGTGTATGATACAGACGATATTCTATTGGCTGAAAGTCAAGTTGAATTACAAAAAGCACTAGAAGCAATGCATGATTTTGGTTGTATGTGGGATCTCCAAGTTAAAGCAAAAGTTGCCTTATTTTCAAAACGTAAACCAAATTATAATTTAAAAGACTTTTTTACAAGCACAAACAATTAGAGATTGTTAATGATTTCTCATATCTTGGTGTGCATTTCAATTACAGTGGTAACTTTTCTAAAAACCAAAGCAATGCTTGTTTAGTAGGCTAGGAGAGCTATATTTACGGTGATAAAGAAATCTCGAAAACTTGGTCTCTCAGTAAGTTTACAATTGCATTTACATGTATTTGATTCAATTCAATTCCCTATTCTTTTGTATGGAATTGAAGTCTGGGGTTTTGAACATTTGAATAATATTCAACAATTTCAGTTCAAATTTTGTAAATAAATCCTTGGTATGAAGTAATCAACCCCCAACTGTATGGTTTATGGAGAACTGGCCACTAATCATACTTTTTCACAAGTAAAATCTAGAGTTCTTTGCTTCCTGGCGAAGTTACTGAATTATAAACATGACAAAATATGTAATATGTTATATAAAACTGCATTGTCTTTACACACTGATAATTTTGTCGAGAATGGGAAAGCAACGTTAATTTTTCTCCAGAATGCGTTGTATAATATTATTATGTTAAGGAGTAGTTAGATATGTTGCTTATTAATTTAAGAAAGCCTCTTTGTAAAGTTAGGACTTTGAACCATTTCATGCCAGTAGAAAAAGGCCGTCACCAACGAGTATGAACTCTCTGTAATAAGAATAGTATTGGTGATGAATTTCATTATTTGTTTGAGTTTGATCATTTCAACGAAGAAAGCAGAACTCTTTCACAAAGTAATATTATAACCATCCTAATTCTCATAAACTTAATGATCTTATGAACTGTAAAAGCAAAAATAAACTTGTCAAGTTAGCCTTAATTTGTAAAACCATCAAAATTTAAATAATGAATTAAACATTCCCCGAATACTCAACATTCTGTATATATATCATAGATGGTCCCAGTTGTAGTCATACGACTGCATGTACCTAATATTTCATAGTATTATGATCTTAAATATTTGTTCTAATTCCTTAAACTTTACTGTGTCATTATTGTTTGAACCTGTTGTTATCACATGCATAGTGTATGCCTTAATACGGATACAATGCATCCTTGTAGAAACGTACTCTGTAGGGTGGCACCTCTGTGGAGTGATACCCTCTTTATAGCGACAGCAATAATCAGGAGGTCGTACTTAAAATCAATAAATTGTTTATTCACCCTACTACTTCTTAAATCCTGCTTGATTGTGTTAGTCATGTGTTTGTAAGATAAACTTATTCAAGACGGAAATGACAATCCAAATTTCATTTCTAAATAGCTAACTATGTCAGCATATGTTATGTTGTTTCATTGATTTGTAAACACGTCATATATTACGTCAGACAAAACGTTCAAAACATGTATATCGCTATGAATAGACACCCAGTCTGATACAATGCATGCCTATATTTAAACAAGATATGTAAATATCGGAGGCTTATCTTAACAAAATTAAGAAACAGTTGTGGAAGGGAATAGCTCCTTGTAACTTTACTGGGAGGTGAGAACATTATCAACACGTCAAAACGATCTTATTGTAATATCAACAGATATGGGTACTACACCCTAATTCGTAATGAAAATAAAGTGAACAAAATCCAATAATACACTAGAACGCAATTATCCAAAGATGTTCTCAAAGCTAACTCCTTAGATATAATTTTAGGGAAACCACAAGAGTACTTAAATGTTGTTTCAATTCCAGCTCGTCCACATTTAGCTCAAGGTAAACTGACAGGTGTTATCAACAACGTGTCATTAGTAAATGTAGATTTGTTGTTTGATAGAGCAGAGAATGGAATGTACAAGGCTAGAATTGTACCTTTAACCCACAGGCTCATGAAATACCTACCGACTTTGATTAATGAAATATTTACAGTCAGCGACTGGGTGGTTTTTATCCCAGATGCAGGTATTTATTCATTTTTGGACAAGACAGAACTTGTGTCTGCATGAATGTCTTTCTGTATATATCTCTGTCTCTGTCTTAATCTCGTTCATTCTCCCTATCTCTCTCTCTCTCTCTCTCTCTCTCTCTCTCTCTCTCTCTCTCTCTCTCTCTCTCTCTCTCTCTCTCTCTCTC
>JAUELF010231988.1:0-13454 GCA_031471495.1 Clinocardium nuttallii
CTCCTTTTCCCACAATGTTTTCCACTTCTTTTCGTCAGAGGTTATCCTTTTAATTATAGAATTTTTCTATTTTTTTGACAAAACATGTTCAAAGTCATCTGCTGCAGAATTGTCGTATGAGGGAAAGGGTTAATTAATTACGTCTGTCGATAAGACTTCAAATTGAAAGGGCTTCAGTTCTATATTTCAGTCAAAAGACACATCTAGGACTTAATTACATTTAGACGCACAGTGAAGGGTCTGGTGCGTACGCCCGATTTTTCACTGTAGGAGCAATAAGCGCCCAAAACCCCACCCCCTCCCCGCTCACCCGATCGCTCAACGCGACTCGAAATAATGGCAATTACGGTCAAAGGATATTTGTTTAATCGTCCTGTTTGAGACAAAGATGATGATCCCGATCAGACTCCACGGAGGCGCAGACTGATCCGAATATTTGCTGTCCAAATAATCCCGAAGTTAGCTTGTCATGTGACATGGTCCGATGTATCCTATAAGAGACTGTTATTAGCCGTTAATTACGATTTTTCTTTCTCCCAACGACTCCCACATTGATTAAAACTTTAGAAATGAGTATGTTGACATTTATATAATTGTGTTCGTCATTCTATGGTAAAGGGAATTACATTTTGTACTTGTACACAGCGGATGAATATCAGGTTATATACCTTTTTGTACTACTACGCGGCGGGTGAAGATCAGGTTAAAGACCTTTTTGTACTACTACGCGGCGGGTGAAGATCGTTAGGTAGAGCAGAGTAGTGCTTGAAACAAGTTTTCCATGTTTCGGAGCTCCTCGGAAGATGTCGGTGCCATACATATAGATGTAGTCTGCCAAGGAGTTCCGATTGTCGGCAAAAAGATACAAAATCTTGCTTCATAGCCGTTAAAATCATTCATGCATGGTAAGATAAAATTCAGGATCATATTTAAAAACAGATTTGGTTATTTTAGTTTGACTTCGGGATCAAATTCTGTCAGGGCGTAGATAAGCCCTGTGTTCCATAGTCACACAACTCAAAACCTGTTTTGGGAAACCTATATAGGTTTTGTCGATATACCGTTCCTTAGCTTGTTCTACCGGTTTTCATTCATAAAATAGGTATATTTCGTTCCGTTTGATAGGCATGGCGTAAACTGTTTACGTTGTGTTTACTATGGAACACACGGCTGATCTACGTCCCTGGTTCTGTTTACAAAAGTAAACTACGAAAAAAGGTTTGTGCAACTGTAAATAACGTACACATCTAAGAAAGAATACATTTCGTTGTATACACATAAAATAACTCGTAATTGTTTCAATTATCTTATCTAGTAGCTTGCCATCTGATTAGCAAACAACGGTATTTTGACAGAAGTAATTGCATTTGCTGGCATTGTTTCCAATTGAAATATGCGAAGATTGCACGGCAGCTTTACGTGATGCGTTAAACCATTGTCGGAACTTCAAAATAAAACAACGTTTGCATATGATGTTGGCGTGTAATATGCCAATTGCGGACAATAAGACTAGATTTGCCTTCATAACTGTATGATCTACATTGTTCACAACTTCTATAAGTACGTACCTAAGATGAGGCCGTTGATTTGTCAAAATATCGGGATCGAGGAGTTAAGTTGTTGAAATTCAACAGGGAAAGCGGAATGATTTCTTAGGAGCTTTTCGTGCAACCCCTTCGATGACACAGTGACGACTTTAAACGCAACTGCAGCTTACGCCAGTTGAAAACATTGAGGAAAAGGGAGATTTTGCACCAAACCAAGCAATATACATTGTACTATCATATTATATATATATATATATATGTATATATGCTTTCCATACTGATTAAAAAATGTACTTTCAATTTCTTTTAAATGTTTTCAGCATAATATATTTATCCGCCGTGGCCGTCATGTTATCATGTTATCGTCGGGTATTTGAAACCGGGCATCCCATGTTCGATCCCCAGTATTGGCGCTACGGTTATGATGGAGTGTCCTTGGGCACATTTCCTAACCTTGTTCTTGTGTGTTTACCCAGGGATCATGAATAAGTGAATTGTCGTCGTGAATTAACTAAAATCGGCGTAAAACCTCAAAAAATAAAAAATAAAACATGATATATGTTCGAAACCGAGGACTCTCAAGTGTCATGTTTAATTATTAAGTCTGTTACTGATACCGAATCACTATATATCAACCCTTTCCAAAATACAACACATCTTCAGCAGACTGCTCTGAAAAAATATGATACATTGTCTGTAAATGAATGTACTATTAATCAATACAGATTTAAAAGGCCTAAGGTGGGATTGTCTGTAAATGAATGTACTATTAATCAATACAGATTTAAAGGGCCTAAGGTGGGATTGTCTGTAAATGAATGTACTATTAATCAATACAGTTTTAAAAGGCCTAAGGTGGGATTGTCTGTAAATAAATGTACTATTAATCAATACAGTTTTAAAAGGCCTAGGGTGGGATTGGTTTGCTGCAGATACGTCAAATTGAATCAATTAAAACCAATCAAATTGATTTCATCGCAGTTTTAATGCGAAATGCATTACCTTCTGTAATATGACATTCCACAACAATGTACTTTAAATAATGGTAAGAAATAAGCGAGCAATTTATTGACGTGATACAGTTTTAAAACAGTGCCGTTCAAGGAAGTCAAGGACCGATTATGTAAGATGAAAAGGAACCATGCAGAGTTGGAACTCGAAGCATTAAGGCTTCTTTAATCTTTTGCACTCTCTGTGTCACATTAACATGTCCCATCTTTTTAACATTGACAATGGCGATTGAATTAAAAAACAAAATGCACGCTTTTAATAGTTATTACAAATATTAAGATAAAATTGTCAATCAGCACGCCCAAGCCCCCAATCCCTGGCCCCGCCCCCGCCAACAATTCGGCGACGGCCTCATAAACGTCCATAAACCTTTTGTTTTGTAAATACAAAAAGGGCTTAACTCTTTCCAACATACAACAAATATGCAGCCGACGACTTTGAAAACAAAACCGCAAAAATATGGAAAAATTCTTTAAATGAAAGTATAATTGTATAAAAGAGCTAAAAACATTTTGATTAAGCAGTGTCACCATTTGCCAGAATGTTTCCAAACGTCGTCTGCTGCAGAGGCATCAAAAAGCGTCTATAATTGAACAAAACTTTAACAAATTAAATTTAGAATGTCGAGGGTACGTACATTAATGGTGTGTTTTTATTACACATTCAACAATAATACCAATCGTCGGATATGTTTTATATCCGGGTAACGTCACAGGAAAACCGACCCTCGGCACTTTCCAACCAGCAAAGATCGCAATAAGTTCTGCACCTCCGCAGAGGAGAATCTTTCCTGTTTATCGTCTAGTCATGCAAGCACCACACAAGTCCACTGATTAAAGTTATTATACTAAATTGGACTGTACAATCAGCAATTTAAACCTCTCCCACACACAGAACATATAAAGCAAACGACATTTAAAGCGTCTAGGCAAGAACATACAAATCTTTATAAATTAATCGTTTTGAGCAATTTCCCCTTTTGTCACAATGTTTTCAAAAGCAAATTGCGACAACATCGTCTATACGTGGGGAAAGGTTGTGAGACGTGGTTATATGTGTGAAGATGAAGATCTGTTTGGTCAGCCGTGCTATCTGGTCAGTATGTACACCCTACACCAGCGGCGTTTCAAAAACCTGTCTGACTAAATTGGCGGACGCGCAGTTTGTTTGTTTTTTAATTACGATGGCGCCAACTTGTTCTTTTGGTTGTTTTTCCTGTATCCTGGCCCTAGTGTACATCAGTTTAATGGCTTTTGTGTCTCCTCTAAACGTGTTTCTAAAACAAAGAAATGTCATTCTAAAAGTCATACGAGGTCGATGACTCTAAATCAATAACTTCTCTGATTAGTTTAGACTCTTTTTAAGTTGTGCACATCCGGGGATCCTTCTTTAGGTTAGGTTTAATTTAAACTTATTTATTTAAAATCGATTGCTTTAAGCTTATATAAATCATATTGGGTGTCTGCCTACGTGAGATCGTGCAGTTTGTGTGAACAAATCCCAAAGGCAGAACCTGCTTATTACGGGATTTAAACCCGCGTCGTTTGGTATGAGAGGCCGACTCTCTACAACTGTTTTCCACACTGTCCCTTAGAGTTAAGACTATTTATAATTCCTGGGACAGTCTATAATTAAAAATATATATTAGTGTGTAATTCTATATTAGTGTGATGTATAATTACATGGAGTGTAGAATATAGTCACCCAAGTAAAGATACTAAAACGTGTCGGTAGATAAGTGAGTAGTTTAAGACGGGGGCTATTGTGTAAGATATGAAATTTCTTTTTTCACCGAAGAGTTATCGACATTCAGAATCGTTAATCTTTTACCTAAACAACAAACCTACAGCAGACAGCACTGCAAACAACATGGCAAACATTTGAAAACTATTTCTAAATGAAAGTATCATCATTGGAAATAATTGAAAGCAATTAGAAATCGCTCATTATCAGAAATTATCTCCGTTGTTCACTCTATTGACAAAATAGTCTGCTGAATATGCGATGTGTGTGTTTGAGAGAAACGAGTTTGCTGTGCGAAAAGGGGCAAAGAAGGAAAGCTAGTACTACAATTGTTATAGTCTTTGATATGACCCGACCGGGAACGAAGCCGCGACCTCCCGCACCCGAGGCGGACGCTCTACCACAACACCACAATCGAGGCTTTGTTCTTAGATACAAAATGTCACATTTTGGCTGCGATTTATAACGGAAAAACTTAACCCATACCCAAATACAGCAAATCTGCAGAGGACGAATTCGTAAACATAAGGCAAAAGTATGAGGTAAAAATCTGTAAATGAAAACATAGATATAGATGAATGACAACACATCGTGGTAAAAGGGGAAAAGAGTTACTTCTTGTCATTTCTACTTTTACTAATATGTTTTAAAATCACAACTGCATGTGGGGAAGGGTTTAATCGATATTATAAGAAACGTCAGATAAAGCCTTTTTATTGGGGGAAAAACATAATACTCAAGTTTGATCTATTTCAAGCAGCTTTTATTATTTTATACCAGACAGGCTTTGTCGTGCATGGTCTTCTTGTAAAATACAACTTTCGGTCGGGTCATACCAAATATTTTGTAAATTTTCCGGTTGTTTACAAAAGTCATTCGTCTTTAACCATTGGATAAAAAGTCTACGAGGGATGCAGTTATTTGGATGAGTACTGTAGTGAGAGTCCCAAAAAGGAAATACGTGGTAAGATGAACTAACCGCCATGATAACACTGAAACACGTGGTAAGATGAACTAGCCGCCATGATAAAACTGAAACACGTGGTAAGATGAACTAACCGCCATGATAAAACTGAAATACGTGGTAAGATGAACTAACCGCCATGATAAAACTGAAATACTGTTGAAAACGGTTTTAAGCTCCTATCAGTCGAACATTACAGCAGCACTCTGTTTGATAGACACCGATACTATAACGTGTATGTTTCGGCGTCTTTCCGTGATCGTTATAACGAGTTGATTTCTCGGTGGTAATGGCAACGTTTGAATCCTATTAACCGCGCAAAGGATAGTATCATTTTCACCTAATTGTGAATAGTGCAGAATGGTAGCCATTGGGCGTATTTCATAGCGCGAACACGTGGATAATATCATCTCCTGTCGCGTCATGATTACAACAACATGACGTT
Organism: Clinocardium nuttallii; assembly: GCA_031471495.1. NCBI lineage: Eukaryota > Metazoa > Mollusca > Bivalvia > Cardiida > Cardiidae > Clinocardium > Clinocardium nuttallii. Next base: position 5,711 of record JAUELF010231988.1, read on the forward strand.
AAACTCATAAATGAATGAACAGTCTATATATGGTTAGATTATATTTCTAGAAGAAGTACGTACATGCAATGCCATGTTTCTAAGTATATGTAGCTATCGTGATGCGTCATTTTGACAGATGTACGCCAAGCTATCGTGATGCGTCATTTTGACAGATGTACGCCAAGCTATCGTGATGCGTCATTTTGACAGATGTACGCCACCAAAAGAACTGGATCTCACTGTATACTCAAAACGATCGCCACCTTTTTTGTGTGAGTCTCTGCATAATTATTTGTGTAATACATGACATCGCCTATCTAATATACCGGCTCAATAAATTGCTTTAACAATGCACTTATATGTACTCTATACATAATTAGTTTTGTCATGCGCAAATCTACCATGTGACGTCTGAAGACTTTTAAAAGCTACGATGTATCTGTAGTGACATTTGGGCTTCCGCGTGGGTAGTCAATGAATACCAAGCTAGCTTTAAGAGAAAGCTCTTCAGATTCTGAACAGGCTGTACATCCTGACCTGGACATTCACTGTCCCTAAATGCAGCAAGACGACCTATATGCTCGCGACATCGTTCAAATAAAGCTTGGCATGCATCATGTTCAACAACACAGATACATCATTGTTATATCAGAAGCCGTACATTAAACTAATGCAGGCTCGGCAAAATACAAGTCGACAGTCAATAAATTAACCTAAATATAGGGTGATAATTAACACGGTCTAATGTCTGTTTCACATGTCCGCCGCCATGTTTTCTGGTCTTGTTCTAGTTTCCTTCGTCTAATCCTTCTACATTCGTTCAGAAAATAATCGATAACCAACCAGACCAAACGATCGTTTACCACCAGACGCTTGACGATAAATTAAATGATCATGTACACGTGACGCTCTTAGAAGTGATGTTTCCGGTGTTCAAAGGGACGGGTTCACTACCTTAAAGATGAAAGAGAACCCGATCGTAATCTATTTCTTGTGAAAAAATGGACTGTGTCGTGTTGAGACGGAAGGTCTGCAGGATGGGTCAAAACTACCGAATTGACCCCCATCAAACTGATGTTAATTTAAGCTTGAACTTTTCCAACATACAACTACTCTTCAACAAACGACTTCGAAAAATATCTGAGCAAAACTACAAAACTACATAACTACATGTACATGTATATATTTAAAAGTAAAATCATTTGAAAAGTGGTGAGAAAACTGCGGCAAAAGGAGAAATGGTTCGTTTGTTTAAATTTCTCATTATGCCTTTATAAATAATAGAATAAATACATGTATAAATAAAACAAGTAAGTTCGCGAGATCGTACATCCATCTCGGAGCAGAAACTAGTTTTCAAGATGAGCATGCTATTATTGTGCGGTTGTAATCAATGTTTATCGAAACGTGTGTTCTTAAAAGTCTAAAATCTAAGAACGTATGCAACAAACTCACATATTAATTTGTAATTAGTATTGTTGTCATTATCATTTTTATTTTGGGATGGAGATCATTTCAAAATACAAAGGCTAAGCGAACCACAGCGCCTTATTCTAAACATAGATCAGATGGTATTGAAGGGCTAGTGTTCTATTTTAAGAACACGTCACTAAGCTGTATAGCGTATTTTACAAATAACGTGCAGCCACCTGTGTTATATTAACAATTATATGCCACGAAACGTAAACAACTTACATTTGGATGTTTTGACATTAACCCTTTTCCACATACAGGCGCTTTCTGACGCCCTTGCAGCAGACGACTTTTAAAAACAGTATGGCAAATGGAAAAATTGCCACAATGTTTTCAGCTTTTTTAAATACATGTACTTACACTTTCAATAGCAAATAGTTTCTATATACCTTGCTTAGATTGTGTTCAACATCATCTGCTGCTTGTTTGTAGTATGGGGGAAAGATTTAATAAAGATTTATATTAATTTGACAACAAGTAGGCTCGGATTTGGACAATAAGTATTGTTCATAGACTTTGATATGTGGACGATTCCATTGCGAACAGGAAAGATCCTGATTAGACTGAAACGAGGCTATTAACAATAACATTCGTGTCCAATCGCGTGCATCCTTATCCTGCTAATACGCACATTCAAGCAAAGATCGCAATCCCGATGTGCATGGCTTTATATGTGATGTGTGAACAATTTAGACCAAGATTCGCTTGCTCATTCGTGCAGTTGAATCTATGCGTACATCAATCCCATATTCAACTTTCAATTGTTAACAAAGATTATTACATGGAAATGCATGCACTCAAACAAACCAATACAAAATAAAACTACACTTATCTAGATGTCTGCCGGATCATTTTTCTCTATCCAAACAGAAAAGTCTCGCCGACCCAGCATTACTAGCTGATTACACTAATTTGATCTTAAATACATTATTAGCTGATTACACTAATTTGATCTTAAATACATTATTAGCTGATCGTTTACAAATACGCGGGAAAACGGAGCCTAAATCAATCACTGTGATACTGTGGTTTGCGACAGAATGAAATCAAATCCACTATCACCCTGAATTCACCGTACATATAGCTTAATGCTATTGGTGCCTTTACCGTAAAGAGATATATATTAACCTGTTCCAGGCCAAAGCGTTTAATGAGCCACACCAGAGGAACAACAACATTTGAAGTTGTTTTCATTTGTGTATATGGTGTTTAACGCCACTTTCAACAATTGTTCAGTATACTTTGGCGTTTACTGAATAAGTAAAACCTTCTAATGGTTCATTTATCCTGACACCAGCGAGTCCGTCGTAATGCAAACCCATGTATAGTGAGTGCCAAGAGCGACAAAGAGGGGAAGCCATGCCTACATTTTAAAGTCTTTGGTATGGCACCAATAAGTCCACATTTACTCGCAAATGTGCTACAATTGAGCCGATGATGCACCGTTCAAAAGAATGTTTCTTGAAACTTTTGCCAAGCAGTCTAAGATTGCGATCAGTCAGCTAAGCGCAATAAAAGACAATAAAAAGACCGATCGAAATCAAGAAGTATACATATGAACCGCCGGATAAAAGGTGCAAGTTGGCATTTCTATAAAGTATAGGATCATATCAGCCTTTTTATCTTCCCTATATGATCAGAAACTACAATAGTAGACGAAAGCTTAGAGCAAATATTTGTAAGTAATCAATGAAGAGTGTAGATTGTGATTAACTTTATTCCCACAAGCCAATGTGCACCTTTCCCCGTGCACATGTTCACTAAGTAAGCGATGCCATTGGACGTCTTGCAATGCCCGAAATCGGTTGTATACTCTAAGTAAGCTAATCGGCGTTTGGTCAGTAAAACGAAGGGTCTAATTATATTGCACGTGTGCTCCGAGCGCCATTATTATTGTCATGGCAACTGGTCCCCAGAGACTGTAAATATTTACCCTAACTGGTCAAATTAAGTATGCGCTTGACAGGAGATAAATCACATTGTCCACGTAACTTGACCAGAGACTGACCATCGACTGGACGTCAAGGAGCGCCATAGCGGTTTGGATAAGATATACGCCAGACCCGGGGTAAATTGATGGTCATGCCAATTTCGTGTCTGTGGTACTCCATACAAAAACCGATCTTCAAATCTGCAGCAGAAGACGTTTTAAAACACTGTGACAAAGTTGAATCGTTTTGTCACACTATTTTCAATCATCTTTTAATTTTTATATTATGAGGGTTCCCAACGTTTTGGATTGGTGTTATCAAGGATGTCTGCTGTAGATTATGTGTATGTAAGAAAGGATCGATGGAGACTAAGAAAACAATGCATACATATCAATTATTATTTTGAAAAGAACTACCTCTCTATATGTACATTATATGATACCAATCAATTGTTTAGTTTAAAATTAATTATTTTGCATCGATTGTGAAACAAGCATACAGCTTATATTAATTCAACCTCGAATTCTGCTTTCTAGAGACTTAACCAGTACACGCGCCGTTTCTGTGGAAAAATCCCAAAGGCAAAACCCGCTCCTCATTAGATTCGAAGCCGGTACCTTTGGTACGAGAGGCCGATGCTCTACCACTGTGCACATGTCTAAAATAGTAAATGCGAAAAGGGTGGTATTTATCCGGGTGTAATTAGGGTGGTATTTATCCGGGTGTAATTAGGGTGGTATTTATCCGGGTGTAATTAGGCAGTGGCCATTTCAGTTTGGTCATATTATTCTCCTGTTGTCCAATGTTTTGAGTCTCATTTTATACGATTAATAGTGTTCGTGTTATAAGATAAATAGGTTTCGTTTTATAAGATTAATAGTTTTCTTTTTATAAGACTAATGGATATATGCTTTTCAACATGTTCTCAAAAGTTCTATGTAGTATAACGTAGTTTGTGTGTTAATTTGTAACAAAATTGAAGCCCATTATAAACGTTTGATATTTGCACTACTGTCAAAGGCATTACCCTACGTGCACTACCTCTCGCATGCCCAGAAGAAAAACGTCTGCGTTTACCAATCAAACATTTACAGATGATAAAACAAATCTTAAGACAGGACCTCTATGGGCTGGGTACTTTAACCCTTCCCCACATACATCCAAGTTGTTACAGACGTCCCGGAAAACATACAGGAAAAGCTACTGAAACGCTTGGTTAATTAAAGTACTATTGTTGATTAGTATTTAAAACAATTCGCAAAAAGAGAAAATGCGTCTGGAATCGGAAAGGTTTAAGACAGGACAATTGTGGACTTTGCACGTTTGTCTTATAATTTAAAAATGCTTTTGCTGTAAATCATATTTAACAACATCTTGGTAACACAAGGACTGTTCATTGTTTGTGTTCATTTTTCTGTTTTTCCGTTTTATTTCGAATCTATATATTCCAAACTTAATATGTCGACTTTCTATAACTCAGGAGTCCGTGTATAGATCCCCGCTCCGTAGTATGTCAGTCTTTCCGCCACCAATTTAAGTTACTAGACAAATCCTATCACAGGCGAAACGTTTGTCCCTTTACCTTCTCTTTTAAATATATAAGTGTTTAATTTCAAATGATCAGTACCTATCAGGATTGATTAGGACCAATTTAATCGGGATCGTCACATGTCGCTAATTAGTAAGATCGTCACATGTCGCTAATTAGTAAGATCGTCACATGTCGCTAATTAGTAAAAAATATCTTTTGGTTCTTTCTACTTTAATCCTTCAGCATGGTTTACTGAGCAGATATGTATCTACAGGTGTAATAATTACGCTAAGTTTGATTTCCATGAAGCACCTCTCAAATAGAAACTGCACACACGATAATGGTTGATAACGTTCATCATTATACAGGCGCGTACGGTCACGGGACAATCAACCTTAATGGGTATGATGTAGTGACCAGCGATGATCAAGAACAGCTGGTGCCTCCGCGAGAAACAAGGCCACAAGGGAGATAACTGATGTCGTAATTGTTTTTTGTGTTGCCGTCGTTAAATAAAGTATATTGAATGGAATTGAATTGAGTCTGATCATGCTCTTCCATGATCCCCATCTAGTCGTCACTTGATTTGATTCATTGAGATTTTACGCCGTTTTTAAAAGATTATTTCGGGTTGTATCATGCCGACAGTTCACTTATTCATGTGTAAACAAACCAGTTATTGGTTATGAAACGTGCCTTGCCAAAGGACACGTCACAATGACCACCGCCTTACGTCTGTGATCGAACCCTGGACGCTCGGTTACAGATCCCCGACGCTAACCATTCGGTCACGGCGGATCTTACACACAACATGGAACCCTAAGGAGAACGGTTCTATTCAAACACTATATATATGAGCCGTCCCGCGAGAAAAACCAACATTATGGTCTCTGCGCAATGTATCGATCCAGATCAGCCTGCGTAGTCCGCGTAGGCTTATCCGGGCCGACACATTCCGCCCGATAAGGATAGACGTATAGAGTAATGATTCCTGTAACAGAAAATCTACAAAAGGCGAAAAATGTCTGACCGGATTAGCCTGCGCGGTGTGCTTTAGCTGATCCGGGTCGATACTTTACGCATAGTCCATATTGTTGGTTGTCTCTCGGGACCGCTCATATTAACACTTAAATCGTAAAATACTATAAACCTCGGAGGGGGGTGATGCTTCGAAGGTCGGTTTTTGCATGGAATGGTTCAATTAACGTGCACGACAAATACTAATACATTATTCTCTATCTATTTCTCAGATCATATTTGGCAGATTTCTACTCAATTATGCTTCAATTGTCTCCACTGTTTACGGAAACATAGATATTGTGCGCATATCTGCATTAAAGACAAGAGAATATAATCATTATGTGCTCTATTAAAAAAACTTAGATTATATTTGGGGCGAATTTGGATGTGTAGAAAACGATCGATTCGCACATCCACCATAGGCTTATACACATTTCTAAACTGACACTTCGCTATTCACCATTGACACCGCCGTCGGAAAACTACGGCTGTTGACTCCTCTATGCTCCCGTGGGTGTCCGACAATGAAGGGCACAATAATGCGTTTTTGTTTCGCGCAGTTCCTACCTTAAATCTACAATACGGGGTACTTTAAGACTCACCATAACGGGACCTTAAAAAGGAGTTCTGACATAAATATAACCTGACTAAACATGCGTCTATCTATATACAACATGGAAGCGGAATGTGAAGAGTCTGCTATACGTGCCCGCCTTAGTCTTCACTGTACGAAGATACATAAGGAATGTGAAGAGTCTGGTATACGTGTCCGCTTTAGTCTTCACTGTACGAAGATGCATAAGGACCCACAAATTGCTTGACGCGACTCATATTCCAAAACTCGAAACGAGGTCACAAAGAAACTATCTATAACATTTATATCATAAATAAAGCTTAATCCCATACACCAGACAGCTTACTTTCTATAAATCCTCATCTGGCATTACGAGGAACTTTTTCAAAACAACATTAGTTATAAATTGTCTCCCGCGTCATGGTAAATTTGATCTTCGATTATTTCCTACAAGAGTACATCCAGATCAGACTGCGCGATATATATAGCAATATATGCATGCATTTAGTAATCGTATGTATGTGTAGAATATATGCGAGTTGCCTTTAGTATATATAGCGAGTGTATATCTATAGTATACTTCTAGCTAACAATTTTCTTACAATAATATAGCGATATATAGCTGTTCAACTCTTGCATCGTCGCTTGAATTACACTAGTTAAGTAAGTAATGGAGATTTACTGGGTCCCATTCCATTACCCTGACTTAGCGTTAAGTAAAACATAAATGCATATTTCATCATTTTTGTTTCCCTCATAAAAGTGTTCAAATATTTCATTTCTTAACAAGAACTGTAAATCAGCAAGGTTTCGATTTATTACAACTTAGTCATTTTGTTAAAATCATTCCAAAATTCATGTTTTACAAATTATTAAGGAAACAAAAATGATGAAATAAGCTTTTTAGTATTTAAGTATTACTTACCACTAAGTAGTGTTGGTGGAATTGGACCCTGGATTAGATATAATTTCCTTGTTGAAAATAAGTTTTATATTATTATATCGAATTGAAAACTAGATTATGGTTTATACAATACAGGTTACAATACACTAAATAAATTCCTTCTTTGTTTCCATGTAAATCGACCGGTTTAAGCCATCAATTGACACACGTTCTAAGCGTTTCTCATATAGAACACCATATATCATTGAAAATAGTTACCTCTTAGCTTTAAAACAATCCAAAGAAAATGTGGGGTCATGTATTATGCAAGAAAGAACTCACCAGGTGAA
>JAUELF010231999.1:0-13454 GCA_031471495.1 Clinocardium nuttallii
CCCCCCCCCCCCCCCCCCCCCCATTTCGTGCATTAACATTTGTAATTTATAGTCTTACGTTATCTCAAGTTCACTGCCATTTTCATCTTGTTGACGTAAGAGTCAGAGACTATATGTTCAAAGATTCAGTCATAAAGCAGGTGCTAAATCGGCAATAACTATACGTATATATCTTGCGGAAAAACGATAGCAAACAACGTGAAAATAAACAGAAAGTTATTGCTTTAACGTTGTCAATGAAATATAAGACTCAATACACTATATCTGTCGGGCGCGTTTTCGGACTACACGTCAAGCACTCGGGCGAATGTTAGCAGGATATTCACGTCAAATTACAACATTTAACCCTTTCCCACCTGCAGACGCATTATGACGCAATAGCAGCAGACGACTTTTGACTCATGAGCAATTTCTCCTTTGGTCACAATGTTTTCAACTTTATTTAACAATAAAGCTATCTTTTATAGAGATTTTTCACGTTTTTGTCACTACGTTTTCAAAGTCGTCTGATGTAGAGTTGTTGTATGTGGGAAATGGTGAATAAGAATACGCCCGAGTGTTCGGTGTGTCACCCATGTTTTAAAAAAAACGGAAGTGTAAAGAAAGAATTGCTACAACGATTCATGTGCAACGTGTTAGTTAATTGTTTCTTGTATTTTTGTGACTAACAGTCGAATAGCGCAGCGTTAGATGTGCTGATGTGAATTCGATCCACACATATTCTGCGGTGTGTTGTCCAAGATAACGTCTGCCGGGCCCGGTAGCTCAATCGGTAGCGACGCGGGCTGTCAATCTAGGAGTTCGAATCCCGGCTCGGACAACTTTCTTTCCAGCGTTTGACAAAAGTCAATGCGACATGCGTCATTTGTCTTTCGCCAATTAGTCTAAGTGGAAAGGCAGCCAGTTGCTTGGGAAGATTGTTGTGTGGAGTACAGGTGTGAGAAAACCTGGAATCACATGAGTAAGTGAGTTTGTCCGCCGCGATATGACTGAGAAATTGTTAAAAAACGGCGTTAAACTCCAATCAATCAATCAACCAAGATCACGTTTCACATCACATTAATGTTGTTACTATCATTATAACAATAATAATATCTTACAAATATGCACAACGAGCCGATAAGTTATGGCGATTTCTTCAAATCGAACCATAAGATTGATCGAACTGAATGGACATACGACATCTCACAATACTACTCCTGTTTGGCTTTGAATGTATTTCAAAATTTGAATTTTCAAAGTTAGAACATTTACGTTGATACCATTGTACCCAATGCATCATTTCGTGTTTCATATGTGTTTGTATTTTGACGTAACATTTGCCATGGCAATGGTTTGAAATACACACTGACATTCCAACAAATTTGAAAGTCAGTAGAAAAAATACCTTTGACATAAATTCAAATGGTGAATGCATATGTTTTGGTGCGTTTGTCTTTTTCATGTAAACATGGCCATACTTAAAGATAGCAGGTTACATTTGAACATGCCTGTAAATGAATATCATATTTGGGAGAAAAAAAAATACAAATTATATGAGACTCAATCATTATTAGGAAGCTTTTTATCGATTGGTATGCGATTTATTTGCACTGGTAGTTAGTTCTATATTAAAATATTAAATATATGCACTTAAAACATCATTAATACGAAAATACTTGTAGCTATCCTCATAGTTAGGCATTTTAAATGTGTTTTATTTAATTTGTTGTTTAAACTCAACTGGTCATGAAGCGCTAATGGTGAGCTTTTAGGAGCGTTTCATGTTCATTGAATGTATTTCGTCAATCTGTGCTCGTCAACAATTTCTTTAAATCATAGCCTTACTTCTTATATACTGAGTCTATTTCGACAAAACTAATAAGACACGTTTCTTTTGAAATGCCCTTTCAGAAATCCTAAGCTAGTTCCATTCGGTTCTAGGATTTGTGTTACCGTGACAAAAGAAATGCAAATATTTGTTGTCAAAAAGTAAAGTCGATATTTGAAAATATTGTTGCACTTATGGTCCATGAGTTATTCCGATCCGTTGAAAAACATTGCTGCCAAAAGCGAGGTTCGTTTTCCTTTAATTATATAGTAAACAGTTTAAAAATAATGTACACATATTGTTCAACTTATTCTGGTCTCTTAAACACATGGCCGGGACTCCCTTTCCCTCTATAGTTAACACAAACTGCTGTCCACATTTACCATTATTTAGCACACATGTTCATTTAGTAACACTGAAAGTTTCATTTCGCCATCCAAATATAGTTCTAGATAGAACTTTGTTACTTGTATTGAAGTTATGTTAACACAGGTGAGAGACGATGGTTCATCACGGTCCTCTTGTTGTTTCTTCTAAGGGGAAAAAAATAATTTCAAGTATTAATTAAAGTCATTATCATCATGTTGCCAGATGTGCATCAGTGTGCAGTTACAAAAGACAACGAATCTGTATTATGAAAAAAAACCTTAGATTAATGAGGAGTTATCCCTTTCACGCATAGAGAAAATCAGCAGCAGACGACTTTAATAACAACTGGATAAGAATATTGTAACTCTCTATAAATAAAAAAATCTTTTGAATAAGATTGAAAGCATTGTTGCAAAAGGAGAAATTGCCATTATGATCAATTTCTACTTCTACAACATTGATTTATAAGTGGCTGCAGAGTCGCCAACATGCTTCTGTATGTGGAAAAGGGTTAAGTCAAAAACATTCGAACTGATAATAACTAGAATAACAGAACTTATTTGAACGAATTATACAACTGACACATCAACGGTTTACATTGTCAACTCGTGCAGGATAACATTATGGCATCTGCGTAATGTATCGAGCCAGATCAGTCTGCGCTAGATAAAGAGAGATAGAGGTAAAGAGAAATGATTCCTGAAACGGAAAATCCACAGTAGGCGAAAAGTGTCTGTCCGGGTTAGCCTGCGCGGCATGCTTAGGCGGATCAGGATCGACATTTTACACAGAGTCCATAATGTTGGTTTTCTCGCGAGACACCTCATATATATACATGGAACAGACAACATTGTTGCAAATCAAGAATATGTTGACTTGTGTTGATGGCGTATCCCTTTAAGGTATTACAATTTATGTCATGGTTATTTGATACCTCAGTTACTGCACACACAAAAACATTTCGTTGTTATTTTACGTCAATGCAAATGCACCTTTATTGCTTAAACCGTGCAACACGTGGGTTGATTTGTTTGCAGCATAATCTAGGAACCATTTTTTCCCTTGTAGCAGATGATTTTTGTAAACATTCTGGGGAAATGATAACAATAGATGGCAGTCAGACAGCGCGCTCGACTATTCCACCGCCTATTAATAATTGAGATATGAACACTAATCTAGTTGCATGCAAACTATTAACCAGATTGTTTTTACAGGGTGATAAATTGGATTTGATGCAAAACAAAATCACCTAACTTGATTATTTACATAGGTGTGATAGTTGGGGAGACTTGTATAAAGTTGCAATGCAATGCATCAAACTAGTTACTAAGATATGGACTCAGAATGTAATTGCATGCAAAATTTAACCAGAATTTCAAGATAAAAGGGCCATAGTTTGCATCATATGAAGGAAAGAGTTATCTATCTTGATTGTTAAAATATGTGTGATACTTGGGAAGGGTTGTATAAAGTGTCAATACAATTATTCAAGTAGGTACTGATATTGACTCTTAATGTAGTTGCACGCAAAAGTTGAACCAGTATTCCTAAGAAAAAAAGGGGTCATTATTTGTATTTCATGCTGAATATGATGTGTTACATAGGTGTGATTGTTGGGAAGGGTTGTACCAAGTTTCAATGCAATGCACAATATAGTTACTAAAATATGAACGCAAAACTTTAACCAGAATTTCTAAGCAAAACGAAATGGACCATTACTTTAGGATCGAGTTATCTAACTTAATAATTTACATAGGTGTCAACGTTGGGAAGGCTTGTATAAAGTTCCAGTGCAATGCATCGAGAAGTTAATGAGATATTAACTATATTTAACCGTATGTCTAAGTCAAGAAAGGGCCATAACTTGCATTAAATGCAGGATAAAGTTATCTAACTTGGTTATTTAATATTTACATATGTGCTGGATAGATGGGAAGCATTGTAGAACGTTTAAATGCAATACATATATATAACTTGCATGCAAAACCTTTACAAAGGTGTGACGCTAACGCCAACGCCGACGCCAGGAAGAGTAGAATAGCGCTTATATTCACCGAGTAGTCGAGCAAAAAAAAACTTTCTCCCTTTTCCACAATTATTTCGAATAAGAATCTGACTTACACATTCTTTACTGTGTTCCTCAAATAATTACACAATCTAAATTTGATTAAACAATCTCATCAGATAGGATGTAGCTTCGAACATGTGTCACCAATTAATAAACTTTATGATTAATGTTATAAACGAAATTGTGTAAATAAAGATACCTCAAAGATACCTCAAAATAAAGACTATTTGAACAGGGTTTATTTTTTCGGTCAAATATGTTATATTTTACGCTCCATCCAAATTGAGATAAAATTCAGTGAAAATAGATCGTAGATCTTGTGAAGTCTCTGTTACATTTATTATTTACCCATTTTCCTTTCTCATACATACTCCCTCTGCAGCAGACGCCTTTTGTTGTAAAAAAAAAGAAATTGCTCAAAACAATTTCTTCTATAGCCACTATGTTTTCAAATTCTAACATAAATAAAACTTTTATGTATGAGCCGTCCCGCGAGAAAACCAACATTATGGCATCTGCGTAATGTTTCGACCCAGATCAACCTGTACATTCCACGCAGACTAGCCGGATTGACACATTCCGTCTCAGGGGGATAGAGGTATAGAGTCTATCTTGGTAATATTTAAGCTGATCCTGGTCGATACTTTACGCAGGCCCCACTATGTTGGTTATGATCCTGGTCGATACTTTACGCAGGGCCCACTATGTTGGTTATGATCCTGGTCGATACTTTACGCAGGGCCCACTATGTTGGTTATGATCCGGGTCGATACTTTACGCAGGGCCCACTATGTTGATTTTTTCATGGAATGGCTCATATAAGGTCTGGACAAAGGCCTCTGATGAGGCTGAGTTAGCTGTAAGGGTGCCGCTTTACCTCTGCGAACAAATGGCATTTAACTGTCCGCCTACAGTTTAAAGGTTCACTGATGTGAGTTATACCATGTGGCATGTGTAAGTCCCTAGTACTATTGGTTCATGTATGTAGTCGTAATGCTAACGCCACCAGTATGAGCGCATACGAAGGAAAGGCATTACTTCCGTTGATGTGACCCGGCCGGGGATCGAACATGCGACCCACTACTACTTCACTACCTAGACGGTCGCCAGCGATGCAACTTCTAAAGCACTAAAACGTGTATGTTTATTAACATTATAAACATAGATATAAGCTATAGCATGTCACAAGTTATTTGAAAAAAAGAAAAAAACATGAGTAAACGTGGGAAAATGAAGGGACAAAGAAAGTAAACCGTATTCACCATGTAACTTCTATTCTCTCTTTCAGGGGAATCTGTATGTATGCCATGTTAACTGGAAAATTACCCTTCATGCCGGAACCCAACGCCAACCTCACCCTTCTTCACGCGCTGATCCTTAAAGGGGCTTATATTCCGGATTTGCTCTCCGAAGGTATGTTATTCATATATTGGGAAACGGGGAGAAATTCAAGAGTAAGGACTCCGTGTAAAATATCGACCGGGATCGCCCTAAACATGCCGCTCAGGCTAACCTGGACAGACATGATTCGCCTCATGTGGATTTTCAGTTTCAGGAATCATTACTTTATACCTCTATCCCTCTGAGAAGAAATGTTTCGGCTCGGATAGTCCATTGTTTTGGTTTTCTCGTAGAACGGCTCATTTATGTAGTACAATCTGAATACGCTCCAGCTTTTAAACCTATCAACTATCCAGTGGCCGTCATGGTATATAAAGTACAATTTAGACAGGCATAGGACCTAGTCTGATATATGTAAGTCGCATATGGACCATAGATAAGTATGTTACCGCCATGATTTACCTCAATTCCTGCTGACAACTGTGTAAAAGCCAAATGCAATTTTAAATTTCAGGTTGCTCCAACCTTTTGTCGAAGATGCTGAAGGTTGATGTCCACCAGCGGATTCGGATAGATGACATCCTGCGACACCGATGGGTCCTAGAGAACCACAGCACGCCCTTGGTGACCCGTCAACCCACTATCGGTAAACTGTATCCCCATGTGCCTAAAGTGCCCGTGGTCAACTACATGACAAACGTGTTCACATTCCTAGAGGACGATATCTTCTATTCTGTAATGGAGCGGAAGATGAACGCCGTTGCTGCTACATATCATTTGTTAGAAAAACGTTTTAACGCAGGCCACCTCCTTGTTGGAAGTTACTCTATGAATAATAATGCAATCAATTTGGCTCACAGTTCGTATACACGCGATAATACGAATCACACACTAGGTAGAGGCGTTGAATTACCGCAACTTCGAAAGGAAAATACATTCATGAGTGAAGCCGGTACTAAGGGAACTGCTAATACGTACAAAAGTTACATTCAGTTACTCAAAGATTCAAAGAATCGTAGTGCCCATGTCCCTCGAACGAATTCTTTCAGACAAAAAGATTTATCTCTACGGAGATATAAAACTAGAACTGAGACTGCGAAGTATACTCGAACACAAGAGGACAGTGCGGGTATCCTCAACGACTTTGTTCTGACCTATACAAAGAATGAACAGATAAATGAACCCCAGAACAAAATAGAAGCTGGATTTGAGTGGGAACAAACTTTTATCTATAACAAACCAAAGAGGAAGCAGCGACCTGAAATGATAGAGAACATTAAATATGGGCGTCTTAACCATGACATGGAGGAACCAAATCTATTGGTCGGTGATGACGGTCGAGGGGCGGTACTTGTTGGAGAGGCTGTACCAATGCCAGGTGATACTATGCTAGAACTTAAAGCCCCTCCTACAACTCCGGCAACGTTTTTTGTGTCCCGCTCAAATACGAGATTACATGTCACAAGTCCAATTGACGGTGAAAGGGACAGTGAAGGCGGGAATGACTCAAAGGTCGGTGTTGAGGATCCTAGTAATGAACAATCGTTGTCTTCATTTCATCGACAAAAGACTCGGTTGGCTAGAGGCGTAACGTTATTAAATAAGAAATCAGGAATTGTGGGCAACGTTCAGTATGGAATACCAATAACACAACCCAAAGCGCTCACTCCAAGAGATTCAAAGGTGTGCATGGACGACCTAGATCCGTCTGGTATCACTGGCCATGGTAATGTACTTATTTGAGAATATGCAACATTTTGAACATATAAATATGAAACTTTGTGTTAACATCTTTACAATAGACGTATTTTTAAAATAATAAATACATCACTCTATGGGTCTTTATTATCAGAAGAAGAAACCATAAATGTATGAATTACTAATTGGTGTACCGTCGCCGTCATATATATATACTGAAATGCTGAAATCCACATTAAACCGAATTAAATTAAGTCCGCTTGTTTTTTGTTTGTTTGTTTAAGGACGAAAACTGGTTGAACGCTCCAAGACATTTGGAGCCAACGTTGACGACTTACACAGTATATGGACAAGGCATTCAAGAACAGCAAGTAGCCAACGAAGCAGTATAAATCAGGAACAACACTATTCGAGTATAAGAGAATACGATGCCCATGATCGGCCTGCAATAAAGATGGTGGACGCTAACGGCGTTTTACAGTTACCACAAATAATAAGTCAGCCTCCGCCATTACTGGATCTCCGTCCGCCATTACTGGATCTCCATCCACCATCTCCACCAAAACGTACAATTATTGACGGGGTAACTGACGTCATAAAAATACACATCACAGGGTCTGCAAAGCATTGATTCGCATCGTATCGTGAAAACGCTGTTCATATGTTTATCCAAATGGGATTATAACAATCGGACACTGTTAACTAATACCAAAACAACGGGTTCTGGTTGTTAACATATCGGTCTGCAGTGAGCAAGATCTACAAATAACGTCGAGTATCCTACGAATTAGGGAAGCAGGAAATACCATGAACAGATCTTCGCACAGAAAGGCATGCTGATCTAGCTGTGTGCTGCTCCCAGTGACCAAAAATTCGGTTTTTCTATGACATAAACGAATTATGAAATACTATACATGTACTCGTATTGCACATTTATAAGTTACACATGTATTCAATGCATTTAGTTTGTTATTTGTGTACAGTTTCACCCGCGGGCATTTAAATTGGTGTGTTTGTATTGTCGTTCATGTCATTTCAGCATCTTTTGCAGATCACGCCGTTTCCGTGGTAAAGTACCATACCAGTACAACTGGTTTATTTATCATGACATCCGAGGATCAGTCCAGACTAGAAATGCCAACCCCACAATAAGGGAACGATTTGGACAGTATCAAAACAAACCGCTGCTTTTGACTAGAACTAGCCGAGTGGTCCTTTGAACAATGTGTTCATTGTCAAAGAATTTTCGAGAATCACATGCTGCACAGGTGTTAGGTGTTAGAATGTTATCTGCAGGATTTTGACTTTCCATCCTTACAGATATAAAACATACACAGTTGACTACTTTTATTTATAAAATAAAACAAAGAAACATTTAAAATCATGTATTATTTTATTGAACCAAACAAGCACTACTTACTCTATAGTTCAAAGCGAAACAAAATTCCACAACATTCCTAAGGAACAAATTTAATTGATAATTTCACACAAACAAGAGGACTATCGAGGCCCTATATTGCTCACCTGGCCTGAGTATTGTTGTCGAGTATAATTCAGAAAGTATGGAAAAAGAGAACCATAAACTTGTTACAGTACGTGTAGTATGACCAATCAATAAAGCATTGCAAATCAAGACGGATGGTCAATCAAGGGAAAACAAATAAACCAATCTTAATTAACAAAAGAAATATTTCTGTGAAATTTGTTTCCAAGCAGATCATGGAGAACTTTCAAAGAGAAAACAATGTGTTTTTTTCTATCTGGCTGCCGTGGCTTTCAACCAATTAAGATGGCTTGAATAACCTTAGTAGAGATTAACACAAACGACATTTTTGTAAAATATTAAATTAGACAGGATGTTTTAGATGAAAGATTCACAAGGAACATTTCTGACGAATCATCTTGAAATCAGACAGACACTTTCAGAGCATTTTGTTTAAAGTTTTGCCATTTAATCTCTGTATTGATATAATCTGTCAACTTATCAATATGGCTTGAAACTATTTTATAAAGGGTTACCAGTAAGGAACATTTCTGAAAAATTCTCTTCGGATAAGACAAGCCATTTCTTATGAGAAGAATTTGTAAAGTTTTGCCATTTCACCCTTTTCTGATGTGTAGCCATGTTTGTTAACTTGAAAATGTTTGTAAGAAGGCCATCTGGGGAACATTCCGGGAAAACTATAAAATATCATCAGATAAGAGTTATTCTGAGGAGAAGAATTGTTGTGATTGTATCACCTTAGTGACCATACTGGTGTAACCTGAATGTTGTGTCGACCAATCAACACTGTTTGAACCATTTTGTATAGGGTTACATACCGATCACTTTTGCCATAGTCTGAACACTTTCCCACATATATACGCTTTCTGACGCCTCTGCACAGACGACTGAAAACACTGTGACAAAAGGAGAAATTGCTTAAAATGAGCAATTTCTCCTTTTGCCACAATGTTTTCAACTCTTTTTAATATTAAACTTTCATTTATGGAGATTTTTCCCTTTTTTTTTTATAGGTTATTCAAAGGTGACGTCTGTTGCATATTAGTTGTATGTGGGAAAGGGTTAACCATCTGTTACTTCATAATGATCAAGTTTTGATGAAAAAACAAATAAATTACCATGATGGTATGGATCTTAGAACGCAGGTCAGGCCAGGAACAGGTAAATATTGTTCAGCAATAACTCCAATGTCAATGTGTCATTAATTCAGAATTTTTGTGATAAAAAAACCCCATACTTCTGACAAATATGATACTTGAGCACAGTCTAAGAAGTTTAAGCACAGAGCATAGTTGTATAATTTTAGAAGTTGTATTTCAACACAATCAATATTCTGAATTTAGACACAACCTTGACATCGTTAACATGAACCATCACCATAGCAACCATTATTCACTCACTCTGCCTGTACTAATCTGATCCACTATGCTAGAATTACTATCTAAAGTCAAAATGTCCAGAAATCCTAGATCAAATGACGTTCTCGTATCTCGAGCACTCAGGGGTAGGGTCAGAGAAGGGATGTAACTTCCTGCATCTTTGACAGGAGGGGAGCGACCTGTTACCAGGGCAACAGAGTTCCGTGTTGATGGGACTGGTGTACCTATATCCCTCTGTGTGACAGGGGGACTGGTTATAGTGGAGGATGTATCAGTCTGTGTCATTGAACGACTGCTTTCTTCAATGTCAGATAAACGCTTGGGAGGGACCAGTCCGCGATCTAAATCATCATGGGAAAATTGAGGTGAGAAATTGGAAGCATTGGCCCGGCTGTCTGTTGACAAACTTAAATTTCTATCCCAGATAGAAGGAGGCGTTAATGCTCGATCTCTTGTAAATGATTGGTTGCCAGATGGAGAAGGCGGGACAATGGCTTGATTTCTTGTAAATGAATGGTTATTCCAAATAGTGGGTTGGACTGAGGCTTGATTCTTAGCTTGGCTAGTTCTCTGATCTCTACCTGTACGAACATGAACAGGACTAGATTCCGGAGTTCTAAAGGAGGAATCAAAAGATGGCATTGACAGATTTGGGTCTTGAACTCGGAAGCTATGTTCAAACACGGGAGAGCCAGCATCCCTGACATGGAAATCTGGGGCTGTACGAGCAAGGTCAAGAAATTCTCTGAATTTTGGCTCGAAGGAAACGGTGGGTTCTGCAGAAGGGTATTGGCCTTTATCTCGAGACTTTGCCGAGAAATCCGAGAGTTGTGTCATTTGGTTAAAGGATTTGGAGGGCTGAAAAAACAGATAATTAAACATTTAAAATCACATGGTGAGAACTATATATACATGTACTACAGGTAAAAATTTAACTCTGGCACCAATGGACAAGTTTATATTGAACTATGATTGACTAAATTCTGATCTTTGAGATGCAAGGGCCAGAAATTATAACCTTTCCCACATACAAAGAACCTGCAGCCGACGATTTTGAAAACATCTTTTTAAATGAACTTGTCCACGCATCTCTGAATAATATTACAGCAGTCAAAGGGTTAACCCTTTCCCTCACACAACAATTCTGCAGCAGACGACTTTGAACATATTTTGTCAAAAAATAGAAAAATTGAATAGATAAAATATGACTAAAAGTGGAAAACATTGTGGCAAAAGGAGAAATTGTTCATTTTGAGAAATTTCTTCTTTTGTCACTATGTTTTCAAAAAAGCTGTCTGCTGCAGAGGTGTCAAAATGCTTATATATGAGGAAAAGTGTTGAGCACGCTCAATATTTACTAACTATAGTTATAATTTTTTTATCATGCAATAAACAATTTAGGACAGGAGTTTCTGTTATCTTTGAATTATTTCCTGTCTTTTCAGAATAATTAAAACTATACCAAACACCTTATTCTAGAATTCTAGAAAGTATTCTAAAATTGTAAAACTTACGATATATGGAATGGTAAAATTCCTGTAATAATGACAGTGTTAACCCTTTCCCACATACAACACATCTGTAGCAGACGACTTTGAAAAAATGTCTGAGCAAACATGTGAAAAACTCCATTAATGAGAGTTTTATGATTAACACTTTCCCTCATACGATAATTCTGCACAAGCGACTTTGAACATATTTTGTTAAAAAATAGAAAAGCTCTATAATTGAATGAATAACCTATGACTTAAAGTAGAAAACATTATGGCAAAAGGAGAAATTGCACGTTTTGTGCAATTTCTCCTTTTGTCACTATGTTTTCAAAAAGCCGTCTGCTGCAGCTGCGTCAGAAAGCGTCTATATGAGGGAAAGGGTTAAAAAGAGTAAACAAATATTGTGGCAAAAATTTAAAAAGTCACAATGTCGTCAATAAAAGTTGTTTGTTGCAGATGCACCAGAAAGCGTATGTATGTGGGATTGGTTAAATAGACTCATGCAAGTCTTTGAAATTATTAGCTGAGTTTTCAAATTTGATATTGTACTTTTTTTGCTATTTAATGCATGTTAAAAATTTCACTGGCCAAAGAAACAAATTCTACTATATTATATAAACCAGACACACACTATTGACTGATCTAAAAATAAATTATATTTTTTTTTATTTAAACGTAAACAATCAACTATACATGTATATATAATCCACACACACAATATTGCCTGATCTAAATATATATGTAAACATAAAAAAGCAACTAGACAAAGTCTTCTATGAAACAATTACCGGTAAGCAATTTTCTTTTTCCCAAAATGATTTTCAACAGCATAATCCGAAAGGTTTAAATGCCTAGATTAAATTGGGCCAGTTGATTTTTTATTTGATATTTAACCTTTTACCTCTATAACTGAAGCAAACGACTTTGTTAATATAAAGGGTAAAACTTTTGAAAATCTCAATAAACTAAAGTATGTCTTTTCAGGAGAGTTGAAAATGTTTTGGTCTAAAGTAAATTAGTGATTTCACATATTCTACGGTACATGTAAAGAGTTAATTTCTACAATGTTGTGAAAAAATAGAAAACTGAAAATTGATAAAGCTTAAGATAAAATGTATATTTTTGTTTTAGCAAAATTGGTTATGCAAATAACAGACAGATGGAAACTGGAAGTAACAGTTTTTGAAACACACGTTGAAAGCAATGTGGGAAGAGGAGAAATTGCTCTAGTTGAGCAATCTGTCATTTAATTTCTCACAATGTTTGCTTGAAGTCGCCTGTATCGGAGAATGTGTTAAGACTATAAAGTAAGACTGTGTTAAGCTACAAAAATCAATTTTAATTAATTATAAAATAAAGCACCTCCACAGATGAAGCGGTCGTTTTGTCCTCTTTAGAGTCTCCTGTAATCTGATTGGTTACATCAGACAACGTGGGTTGTGATTGGTCAGTGCTCTGAAAAATGATGATGGGTGGTGGGGTTACATGAAGACACGAGTTAGGAAGCACAAAAATTAGGATGCAGGGGCGTAGCTTGGCAATATTCAATGTGTAGGCCGTCACATGAGAAAATCAACATTGTGGACTCTGCTTAAAGTATCGACCCGGATCAGCCTAGGCATGCCACACAGGTGTTCCCCTGATAGACACTTTTCTCATCCTGTGGATTTTCTGTTTCAGGAATCACTACTCTATATATCTATTCCCCTAAGATTGAATGTGTCGGCCGGATCAGTCTGTGCGGACAGCGCAGGCTGATCTGGTCAATACATTTCGCAGATGCCATAATGTT
>JAUELF010232010.1:0-13450 GCA_031471495.1 Clinocardium nuttallii
TATTTGATGGTATAGAAGTTATTAGTATTTGTAAAAAACTTTAACCAGCGCAGATGCCGACGCAGACGCCAGGGCAAGTGCAATAGCCTCCTTATTCTTTGAATAGTCGGGCTAAAAAATCGCAGATGCCGACGCAGACGCCAGGGCAAGTGCAATAGCCTCCTTATTCTTTGAATAGTCGGGCTAAAAAATCTCATCTAATAAAACCCATTACTTCACACAGACAACATTTGACATCAACAATTGAACATGTCTTTTGAAAACATTGCAATAAAAGGTGAAATTCAGACCAATCAATAATAGGGCTTCAAGGAATGTGAGAGCGTCACCCAAGGAACATTTCTATAAAATTATTTTAAAAATCATCCAACTATTTAAGTTTTGGATTTTGGTTGCCATGGAAACCAGGATTCTGCATGGATCAACATAATCTGGTTTGGTGAGGTCATTGAGAGGATGTTTTCTGTAAAGATTCAACCCAATCAACCAATTGGTTACAGGAGATCATGTCAAAATATATTACCATCACAATAACTCACATTGAGCATTTTGTGATCAGGTAAGCTAAACATTCTTGTCTAAAACTATCATTCTTTAGACTTACCTTTTGGATCTACAAACACATAGTCATCAAATTTATCTCTGAAGTTTGAGATATCTTCATAGTTTGGAAAGTTGATGTATGCCCTGGAAAATGCATTTGGACCAAGGCTGAAATAACAAACATGAGGCAGATTCAGACTCCTGTTTATATTTAGTGAGCAGAGCTCTTAACCCTTTCCCACATGCAACAAATCTGTATCAGACGACTGAAAAATTTACATTAATGACAGTTTAATTATTAAATAGAGCTCAGCTGGAAACACTTTGGCAAAAGGTGAAATTGCTCTTCGTGAGCTCTTCATGATCAATTCCACCTTTGCCAAAGTGATTTCAAAAGTCCTCTGCTGCAGGGTCTGAAAGCATCTTTATGTGGAAAAGGGTTTATAAGGGGCGTATGATCTAAAATCCTTAACTGGCCTCTAAAACCTATGATGTTGTTTAACATTGCTTTCAACATTTTTTCAGTTATATCATGGCGTTTCATGGGTAAGTTACCTGAACTACTGGACCATTTTCCTGACACTAGCCAGCCTGCTGTAATGCTAACGGTCTGCATAATCCTGCAACCCTGAGCACCAAGAAGGGTTGCCATTTACAGTATTTTTAATTTTTTTATTCTTTTGTAAGGCCCCGCTGGGGATTAAACCCACAACCTCCCACGATGGTGTGTGCACCAACAACATAGGTTAAATGTGTAATAAGATAATGGAGAGCAAAGACCTGTTTAAACCTCCTTATTTCAATATCTGTGCGAGGCTTAATTTTTTTAGTTAAATTCCCTTCAATCTTAGTGTTGACTATTTATGCATCTGCAAGTCATTGCATACAATAAATCTGCAGCAGACAAATTTGAAATGATTTTGGCAAAAATATGAAAAATCTTTATAAATGAAATGATATTAGTGTATAAAGTTAAAAACATTGTGGCAAAAGTCATCAGCTGCAGATGTGTCAGAATGTGTCTATAAGTTGGTAATGACTGAAAGTATTTAGATAAATTTAACCTGAAGAACAATCTTCTCTTTTCCAATAGTCATTCATACCGTGTGTCAATTAACATTGATATGTTACATCACGGTTTTTAAATCACAAACATGAGTCATGTGTGATGCATAAGAACTGGGTAGTTTTCAATGATTAATTGTTGGTTTGTGATGCATGACAATGGGTGTGGCTTAAAATACCATCTCAGATTCATGAATTTTTATTCATGTGTTTGAATTTTCTTGAAAGCAGGGTCAAAGTCTGGGACCTCTTCAAACACCTGGATAAAGATAAGGATAATATACTGTTCCTTGTGAATCTAAACGGGTTGTGTAATAAGTCAAATTCTCAATAGCTTCAATTAGGAAATAAATACCATGAGTTGAACATTACCTTAAATCTGCTTTCATGAAATAAAAGAAATCATAATTTGGTAGCGGAGAGATCTGTTCAAGCAAGGTTTCTGATGTCAAAGTTGGTGGTAGTCTCCTGATCAAAACCTGAAAACACCAAAAAATAGCATTTTTTGCAACTCTATTAATAATTTCATGGGTTTTTTTTGCCAATGTTGTCTGCTGCAGATTTGTTGTTATAGGAAAAGCTTAACACTAAATTGTTTAATGCACTAGCAGGTTAATAAGTTCTCATGATGAGCAATTCTTCTTTAGCCACAATGTTTGAAAAGTATTGTGTACCCGAGGCATCAGGTATGGGGGAAAGGGTTAAATGCTTCTAGGAGAAGTGTTTTTCCAAGGTAAATCTGTACACCTTCAGTTATCATTACTGAGGTATATTGTGGTGCTACCAGACACCAACCTCGGTGTGGTGCTTCCAGACACCAACCTCGGTGTGGTGCTCCCAGACATCAACCTCAGTGTGGTGCTCCCAGACACCAACCTCAGTGTGGTGCTCCCAGACACCAACCTCAGTGTGGTGCTCCCAGACACTAACCTCAGTGTGGGGCTCCCAGACCCCACCCTCAGCCTATCTATGAAAAGTGTTATCATTTTTGGCAAAAATGGGAACTTTTTCATAAATAATATGCTTCTATGGTACCTGAATATTAAACCTGGATTGTATGTCTCTGTGAAAAGACACTTGCATGTAAGGGACATAACAATTTTGTTTATATTTTCTTCTTTGATTCCTTTTTTTTTTCTCAAATTTATTTTGAAGTTCTGATTGGTAATTTTTATTGAAAAAAATGGGAAAAAACATACTTTTGGGAACATGACTGATTACCAGCAATAAAAATCACCCTAGTGTTAAGCAGCCCTTAGAAAATTAAACAATATAAAATATTCTTCTTTATTTGACTTGTTTCAAGCAGTCACCTGTGTTTGACACTCCCCTGGGTGGCTGCTCTAAACAAGTTAGACTGTTTATGTGTTAAAGAAAAACAAGCTTTATAACAATGAAGACATACAATCTAGGCATAATTATGTGCACACAGATATATTATGTCTTATACTGCATATGTTATTTACCAGTACAGACGCATTTCAATGTCCATATAAAAATGCATTTTAATTACCAGCTCATTTGAGCTTTTCACCAGTTAGTTAAGCAAAATTAAACCTAATTGAATTTTCACAGGACATATTCTGCGTTAGGCGGAAACCGCTGTGACAGGGTGGTAAGTGTCATATATTTGGAACCGGGCATCCCTGGTTTGATCTCATGTTGCAGCAGTCATGGTGGAGTGCCCAAGGGCAAAGCACATTTCCTAGTATAGTACTGGTTTGTTTACCCACATAAACATTGTCTACTAAATACACAACTACTGTAGAAATTAAACAAGAGGGCCAGGATCGCTCATCTGAGTGTTAACAAGATATTACTTAAATTTGACCTAGTGACCTGACCTAGTTTTTGACCGGACATGGCCCAATTTCTAACTTGGCCTAGATATATCACCAATACAAACATTCTGACAAAGTTTCAACATGCTCAGCCAAAAAGGTGGCTTCCAGAGTGTTAAAAACATTTTCCTTAAATTTGACCTAGTGACCTAGTTTTGACTGGACATGACTCAGTTTCAAACTTGGCCTAGATATCACTAAGACAAACATTCTGACAAAGATTCAACATGCTCAAGCCAAAAATGTGGCTTCCAGAGTGTTAACAATATGTTCCTTAAATTTGACCTAGTGACCTAGTTTTTGACCGGACATGACCCATGTTCAAACTTGCCTTAGATATCACTAACACAAACATTCTGACAAAGTTTCAACATGCTCTAGCCAAACATGTGGCTTCCAGAGTGTTAACAAGATTTTCCTTAAATTTGACCTAGTGACCTAGTTTTTGACCGGACATGACCCAGTTTTGAACTTGGCCTAGATATCACTAAGACAAACATTATGACAAAGTTTCAACATGCTCTAGCAAAAAATATAGTTTCCAGAGTGTTAACAAGATTTTGCTTAAATTTGACCTAGTTACCTAGTTTTTGACCCTAAATGACCCAGTTTCAAACTTGTCCAAGATTTGATGGAGATGGATGTTCTGACAAACTTTCATGGTGATTGGATGCAAACTGTAGTCTGTAGAGTGTTAACAAGGGTAAATGTTGATGACGCACGACGGATGGACGCCGGACAAAATGTAATCCCAATAGCTCACCTTGCACTTCGTGCATAGGTGAGCTAAAAATGGTGTTTATAGAACGTAAATAAGATTTTCCTTCAATTTGACCTTTTGACCTAGTTTTGACCTCTTATGACCCTGTTTCGAACTTGGCCATGATTTGATGGAGATTTAATGAAGATTGGATGCAATTCCTCTCAGGTGAGCTAGTAAGAGCTCCTAACCCTTTCATATATATATATATAAACAGACACATTTTGAAGTATCAGCACCAGACATATGGTCCAAGTGGGGGGAAATGAGCAATTCCTCCTTATGCCACAATGTTTTCGACACAATACATATCCTTTTATTTAAAGATATGTTCTATATGTTTTTGCCAAAATGCTTTCAAATTTCAAAGAAGTCTGTTGCAGATTTGTTGCATGTGGGAAAAGGTAAAGGAAATTACAAAATGAAAAGCCGACTTACTGGTCGAAAAGAAAACATCTGATACTTGCATGATTCTAATAAACTATTTATATATCAGCCATTTATAAGAAATTGCTTATAAAATATGTTTAGTCTGGAAATGTGTGACTAATTATTTCTGTTATTAATTATGAATATTTCGGGATATATCTCTGTCTAGGTCACTTTCTTAGAGCAAAGAATTATATCTTAACCTTTTCCCACATACAGCAAATCTGCAGAAGATGAATTTTCTGTGAGTGAAAGAGAAATTACGAGTTGAAAACATTGTGGCAGACGGAGAAATCGCTCATTTTTTTTCAAAGGCTATTTGCTGCAAATGCGTTAAAATATATCTGTATGTGGAAAAGAGTAAAAAAAACATTCTGACATGTAGACCCATTTTGTTAAAGCATTTATGGCAAGCCCATCTTCAGGGGGTTAATTATTAATAAGAACTAATCATATAATAATATTAATAAACAAGTTCTTCTTGAAGCCGTAAACAATCATTAGAAGCTTTAAAATACCTTAGTGACTGACATAATAATAGAGACATCACCCTCATCAAAAGGCTTGGTTGGTCTAACAAACATTATAAATATGGGCCAGTTTTAGCTTAACTTAAATACATGTGATAGGAGGGCGGGTCAATGTCATTAAAATCAGACCAAAACACACCATGCCGTCTGTATATTGGATCTGACTACAATTTGAGATGACCTTATATACATTTGAATATTCTTGAACAGTTTTTCATGTTCCTATCCAATGAAATTGCACGATACAATAAACACTTGGTCAAAGGGAAGTCAATCGGATCAGCTTGCTGGGAAGACAATTTTGTCCAGGGGAATTCAGATGAATTCATAAGACTGAAGTGGTCTCCCATTGGACAATAATGATTTTGTTTAAAGATGAAAGTGTTTTTAATAAAGTAGAATACTGTTTGACCGATTTGTGATCAAAACATTGTTTACTTTTAGCTTTATTGAAAGCTTAGGAGCCATTTTCAGAACAACATATTTTTTCTTAAATTGCAAGTCATTTGACGTCATAGATAAAAAAGAAAAGGTCGGATAGCATGCCTGTTTGTTGTGCTTTTTAGGTGGTTTTCATCATATGTTGAACTTTGATTGAATAATTTTTTCTTGGTTATTTCAACTGTTAGGAAAGAGCCATAGCCCAAAACGCTATAATGGTCGCCTATGAAAGATGAATTGCTTCCCTCTAACCTGTTGGGACTATTTTTCGAAGGCGCGAAAACCAAATTTTCTTTTTGTGTTTCGTCATGTGATAGAAAGAATCTGACATTCGTTGTCATTTCGTAACGTTGTATTACATTCGTCAACGAAATGTGTTATTAAGCTCGCCGAATGCTCGCTAAATAACACATTGCTTGAACTGGTTTAATTAAACTTTGAATGAAATGACAACTCTTGTCAGAATTTATAAATACATATAAAGTCAATGTAATTATTATTCATTTGACGATATCAATAGACACATGCGTTCTTAATACCATCCGTAGATCGAAGTATGTAATTTATTATATGTTACAATTTTAGTTATAAAGTAAAAGAGAAACTAGTTATTGAAATATAATATATACTATAGTCAGCTCCTTACACTCAAGAATATCGGTATATTAGTGCTTATAAAGAAATCATTGATTAAAAACCTTCTTTTGTACGTTTCCTTATGGTTAATCGACACAATTTGATGAATTGAAAGTAGATATTACATTCGTAGAGTAAGAAGAGGCCCATATTATTTCAAATCGTGAATGTATTTTATAAGATCAATATTAAGCATTTTAAAAGTAAAAGTGTTATGACTTTAATATGCAAGTATTGACGCCATTATTGTTTCTCTAAGGAAAACAAGGTAACGTTTTTCAGAACGTTGTCAGAAATATGATTAATATTGCGTAATAGTTAACTTAACAGGTGCTGAACTCCAGATTGAGATCAACATTTTAAAAAGTTGAAACTTCTAAAAATATTGCTTATAGTAACAACAAAGTAAGGAATAAATAGTTAACAACTATGAAGCATAAACGATCTTTACTGTACTGGAAATTGAAATTATTACTCTCGGAGTTATGATTTTAATATTTCAAAACAACCTTTGAACAGTTTTAAAACTTTGCCTTTACTATTTATAATCTTGAGTTCAGCATATTTAAGACATTCGCTGATGTTTAATCGTCGTTTCAAAGACTCTCGAAAAAACCTGACACCGACATATGTCTCAGTGACTATAGGTCGAATGTTCGTCTCTCTCTTTTGTTAAAGTGCATTGTTTAAGGGCGCCTAACTGGAAAGAGCTTCGGTATAAAACATCGACTCTCTCATATCTTAATATGTCTCGGGAAAAAATTCTTCACCTTTCAGATGCTTGTACGTGATATTCTGTAGACTATCAGATTTACCTATGGAAGTTGCAAAGCTCATGCCCAATCAGAGCAAGTGCTTTCTACAATTACCTTGCATACTGTATACGTTTCAGTTTCAGTGGACATATAGATGCATCAAGATCTAGCGACAGTTAAATATGCGGAAAGACTAATTTTATTCGAAAATTTAGAAACGTGTAACTCAAAATATGTTCTAAAATGTGATAATTTTAGGTGTAATTAAACGAAACAAACATAAATTCATGCATCTACAAGTAACATACTATTTATAGGAAAAGGAAAATTACACAAATCTTTTTATGGTCAAAAATTGTCGTTTGATACTTAATTTTAGAATACAAATAGCCCATGATATCTGTTAACACAGCACAACATTTTAGATGATTGAAAAATCCCCTAAAAATAATAATACAAACCAGTGTTAAGCTTGGTAGTTGTAAAAGACAGATATTTCATTTCAACCCAACATTGAAATGATCGATGATGTTAAATCCACCAAAAGAGAAGGACAAAAGTGTTTCTTTCTACTTGTGACATTTAAACAGTTGCTGTAAATGCGTCCTAAAGTTTTGATTGAGGAACGCATAAATCACGGGATTCGCCACGTTGTAGGTGAAGTAGAGATAATAGATGATTACATTCATATCTAGTATGGTCAGAGCCATCATCCACGCTGGCGTGAAGGCCACTATGTAAATAAAAGCAACGATAGACAGCATAAGGGCAGTCTTTATGTTAGCTACTCTGAGTTTCTTAAGCTTAGCACGAGAGATCCCACCGGGTCGTAGGTGGGAGTCCTTGGTTTGCGATTGTTTGTGATTGGTTGGAGTAGGTTGGTCACTCGCGTTATTCGAGTCGGTGGTTTGTGCGCGATCTCTGAACGATTGGTCCTTCGTTTTGGTCATGTCTATTTCCGTTGTTTCGGTAGTACCGTTCATAGTCGAGACGTGGTTTACGTCATTCAAATTCGTACACTCCGTATTATCGTTCATCGGATCGTCCGGCGTAGTTCGGAATAAAAACCCGCAGCATTTATTACTACTCAGATGGAACCTCTTTCTTCTCTGGTTTAAAACAGCCCTGTACGTCAATGCGTATAGTATTGTCACCAACACGGCACATACTCCAAACAAGCAAGAATATACCCTCTGATACGTTTTCATGAAAGGTTCACTCAATAAAATATAGGTTATTTTGCATATGCCATTGGGATATATGTCCCCGTATTTGATTGGATGAGCACTCATATCGTCAGATACATTCGTGCTGTAGTTATTGATGATTATTTCACCGAAACGAGGAGTTGTAAAATTTCCGGAATAACCCGAACCATTGTTATGCACATCACGTGTCTTATCACATCTTTGGTAGGTTCCGATCATCAGCGAGCATATAAGACCGAGCATGAATGCAAAAATAGACAAGAAAAACACTGTTACTTTCGCTCGTTTTATCGTCATGATGTGTTTAAACGGGTATACAATGCATAGATACCTATCCAGCGCGATTGCAACCATTACTAAGGCAGAGAACGGAATTGTTGTTGTCTTCATGAACTGAAACATTTTACAAACAATATCATAGTCTATTTTGTATGCCAATAGTTCCATAGCAACGGTGTATGGCATAGTGACAAGTGACGTCACGAAATCCGTCACTGCCAAAGTGATGATGAATATCGTTGAGCTCAGCTTTTGTTTCTGTTTCGAGAAGACGAAGATAACGAGTGCATTTCCCAGAATCCCACATACCGAAAGTAAAGCGACCATGCCCATAGCAATGTTGATTATGATCTTCGGTTCCTCAGCCGCGGATGCGACCTCACAATCACCTAGTGGTGGTGCATTGGATGTGATGTTTGTCATGTTTGTGCAGCTTATTCCTGAAACGAAAAGTGTTCAATGAATATAAAAATATTTAACCTTTTTCCACATACATACGTATTCTGATGCCTCTTAAGCAGATTATTTTTGAAAACATCGAATTCTTCGGGGGATCGGGACATGCTCCCATTATACGTGGCTGTTTGTGAAACGTTAACAATATGATCACATTTTTAAAAAACAAAGGATGTGCAGCAAAAATTGCACAATAAAATAAAGATGTATGTACATGTATGTTGGTAAATAAGTAAAACAAGCATTGAATAGTTTATGATAAACTGTCTGTTTACTCGGGTCAACCACCTCTAGATTTGATTAATTCTCAATGGAATGCTTGCTCGCCTTATAGCATATCAAGCCAACTCCTTCATACGAGGATAAGAGCGGTACTCTACGATGACCAACATGAGCGCATATTTACACCGTTGAAGATTTAGAGCATTGATTGTGATACGTTTTACGCCGCTTTCAACAAGTTTTAAGTAATATCACGGCGTTTCTATGAGAGTTTTCAGTTCTATTGGTGACTTTATCCTGACACCAGCCAGTTAGTCGTAATGAAAACCCCGCAACCCTGATCGCTAAGGAGGGCAGCCACTACTACCCCTGTCTTAACCCTTTTCCTCATAAGACAATCCTGCCACAGACGACTTATATATTTTGTCAAAATATAAAAAAATCTCAATAATTGAATGGAAAACCTATGACGAAAAGTGGAAAACATTGTGACGAAAGAAGAAATTGCTCGTTTCGATCAATTTATTTTATTGCCACTATGTTTTCAAAAAGCCGTCTGCTGCAGAGGCGTCAGAAGGCGTTCCATACCCGAGGCTGTGACTCTAGATCTAGAGCAACCGGCATACCCAGTGTAATTTGATCTGGCGTCAGGCAAACGATATGATGGGATTTAAACACAGATACATCCCCTAGTTAATTTCTAATAATAACGCTAAGGCTGCGTTTCCTTGAGTTCTGTTCATATATGGATCGAGATACGTGAATTTAACCCGCCCCCTTTCCCGCAAACAACAAATCTGCAGCAGACGAGTTTGAAAACATATTGACAAAAACGTGAAATACCTCCATAAATCAGGTTTAATTATAAAATAGAGTTGAAAACATTGTGGCAAACGGAAAAATTACTCGTTTTGTCACAATGTTTTCAAATGTCGTCTGCTGCAGAGTCGTCAGAAAGCGTCTATATGAGAAAAAGGGATTACTATTCACCAACGTATGCATATATCAAAGATACACTATTATACTTAAAGCTCTAGGTAAGGGGAGTTTTGCATGTTCTTAAATCTTTGTTAGACAATATAACCCTCTGTATGCGTACTCAAAAGAATCGTTTCACGGAGACTATTCTTTTTAGAACCAACATCATAGGGTTTGGTTGGACAATACGAGAGATATATTCGGAGAAATTACTGTTTACCCCTTCTTATCTGGATCACTGGTTATATTGTCACCAAAAATTATAAATTTAATTGTAGGTAACCAGACATGGACGAGATGTGAAATAGAATAGTCCAACTTTCAACATGGAAGCGTCTATTTTGTTAAATTCGGCAATGGAATAGATTCAACGTTATTCATTGTTTCCATTGTTATCTGTGATAATTGCCATTTTTAAACTGATTGATCCGACAGGAAACAGCAATAATGATGGGAAGGAATGCATCACGGGACATGCTTATAATGACAGCTCAAGCTGTTAAATAGCCTATCAATCATAGGGCAGTGTTGGTGTAACAAGGGAACCTAGTATATATACGTTTATAACATGCAACTTCATTACCGAATAAACAACTCGTCTTTATAACAAGATGTAAATATATTTATTATCGAGATATAAACATATGTATGTTATCTAAAAAAGTATACAAGCTATATAATAACGGGAACATTGAGTTGAAGTTGCAATATTTGACTTTGTATTGTCAACTCGCGAGACCGAAGGTATTTTTTAATAGAAAAAAACTATATATACCTTTATGACCGGCGAGTATGTGTTATTGTGATAAACAAATTGTACTTTAATACATGTTTAGAATTTGCTATAATTATAAGTGATTTGTAACCGGTTGCTAAGGGAAAGCACTTACTAAGAAACTAGTCTACGTTTACGTTAAGCATATCTACTTGTTTTTTTTTTTAGACATTTACCCTTTCTTATATACACCAAAGTTGTAGCAGATGACGTTGGAAATATCTAGGCACAACTATGAAAAAAATCTCTATAAATGAAGTTGTAAATCTTAAGCAACTTCTTCTTTTGTCACAATGTGTTCAATGGTTGTCTGCTATAGAGACGCCAGCAAGCGTCTGTGTGTGGGAAAGGGTTGACATATATCAGCGTAAATGTCAACATTGAAGTATATTTGCAACAAATACCTATTCAGATGAGTCAGCTCGTAAACAAGCTGTTTCATGTTAATTCAGAAGTGTTTGTGTTCTTGGTATTAACATGTTTCCAAACTCCTATTACGTGATAAAACGGAGTTGCCCGATGGAAGAGTCTACTTTAAGAAATTCGGCGCTGAAAGAGTTACCCCGTTAAACCCCGTTAAACCCCGTTAAACCCCCCCGTTAAACCCCGTTAAACCCCGTTAAACCGTGGTCGCTTTCCGCTTTGCGGTTCATTATTACGGGTATACATACTATTTGTCGGCGATAGCTGTCTTACGCCAGTTTTGACCTAGATATTAAAAAAATGAGCTAGATTTAGACCAATCAAATGTTGTATTTAATGAATCATGTCGAAGAAATAAAGGAAATGAAACGTTTTAATTGGTTGATAGATAAGTTGGCGATCATACGAGAGTCACTAATAAGGTGAAGTTTCGAAAAACATGTTCTGCATGCTAACCTTTAAATTGTTTTCCTTGAAAATCAGTGAAAACGTAGGAAATATCATATCTAAGAGCACAGTATTAACTTTTGTTAAAACATGATAATCTTTCAATTAGTTATCGTCAATTTAAATGTTTTACTCCCCTTGAGAGCCTCGCGTACTCCAGTCATGTGACGTATTCTCGGCCTTGATAATATATTCATAGAAACTAAAGCTGGGCGGAGATGGCAGATTAGTTTATTGAGCAAATGTTACATTTTTTTAATTTTATTATATTTTTTTCTCATATTGATCGCCGTTTATCTTTTTAACACGTTCCCCCATATAGACGCTTTCGGAGGCCTCAGTAGCAGACGGCTTTTTAAAAACATAGTGACAAAAGAAGAAATTTCTCAAAACGAGCAATTTCTCCTTTTGCCAAAATGTTTTCCACTTTTAGTCATAGGTTATCCATTCAATTATAGATATTTTCCATTTTTTGACGAAATATGTTCAAAGTCGTCTGCTGGAGGGAAAGGGTTAAAGATTGTTTCTTTGATTTTGATAAACCCACTAGTTTTTTCAGGTTACTGACAATTGGCATTTGGTATGGTGTAATTTACTCTTGAGAGCTGCTTACATTGATATTCATTTCAACCATTATGTAAAGGAAGTCCAGAAAATAATTTAAAGCTAAATTTTTGTTATTAATTTCTATTCGTGTTTTTGTATAATATAACTTTGATATGATGTTTGACAATAAACTATGAGATTAACGTCAAGAACATATTTAGAATTGTCTAAAAAACAAAAGAAGTCTATAAATGTTATCGGCGGTGCTTCTCTTTTTTTTTTTAAATGAATTGACTTCTTTCGGGAGAAAGTATGCATATATTTCTTTTTTTCTCACTTATCAGTCTACAAACAAAATAAATAATTGCTTTTACACCTACTTTACGTGTTTTGGGAATGGAAGGGTGATAGACAAACTCAAGACAAATGTCACGTTAAGACATGATATAAGTCAGGATAACGTACGTATGTTGTCCCGATTGAAACAATGCACGGACTATTTACTTCGATTTCTGTGAATAGCCTTTAGTCGTAAAGAAAATAAATTACTTCTTCTCGTGTTAATCTTCCACACAGTTCCTAAACGAATTATACTACCATTAGTCTGAGAACAGAAATGAACCGAGATATATAGAAATAAAAAGCATCCTTTGATGTTGACAAGTGTAGAAACACATAACTGTGTGATATGCTTGGACTGTATGTAAGATTCTTAACGTATTACTCTTTGATACAAGAGCACCCAGTGCAGATCGAGATCAGGCCAAACAAAAATCGGAACGACTATTCACTTCCTGTTTGTATTTTCATCCCATTCACAGATCCTATATGCAAATTAGATACATTAGTTTAGCCAATGAAAACAATCGGTATGTCCTGGTGGTATACTCGATTGTCCAACGCGGTTTATGCATCACTAATAAAGCCATGGGATGCATCAGTGCCGGGTAATTATAAACGATTACTTATTATGTGTTTGTGATACATGAGATCCGGGTAGTTTTTAACGATTAGTTATTATGTGTATGTGATGCATGAGATCCAGGTAGTTTTTAAACGATTAGTTAGTATGTGTTTGTGATGCATGATATCCGGGTAGTTTTTAACGATTATTTA